>JAJEJO010004117.1:176310-213350 GCA_020662805.1 Glaucomys volans
CAAAGCAATATTAATCAAGGGGAGATATCATAATACCTGATCTGAAATTATACAACAGAGCTGTAGTAACAAAAGCAGCATGGTATTGGCATCAGTATAGGCATGAACACCAATGGAATAGAAGATTCAGAAACATATTCAGATACTTAGACCCAAATGATATTTTACAAAGGTTCCAAAAACATATGTTGGAGAAAAGAACGCCTTTTAAACAACTGGTGCTGGGAAAACTGGATAGCTATATGTAGAAAAATGAAATTAGAACCCTATTTCTCACCCTGCACAAAACTCAAATCAAAATGTATCAAAGATAGATCCAAGTTGGTGGACTAGACAGAGGCTGTGTTCCTTGTCACTTTGTAACTCAGGATTCAAACAGAGGAAAAGTTGTTCTCCATGAAGCAGTCTTTACTCCTCATTGATCCCCTGCTGTTTACCACATCTGCCTACCTAGGTCACTCACAGTCTACCCATGTAGTGACTACATCTGAGTGCAGATCGCTCACTGAGCACCACTTATCATCCATCACTTGCCTGTCTGCCTGCCTCTGACCTGCCCATTGCCTGCCATTCACCTACCCATAGCTCACCAACTGAGGTTCATCTACCAATCATCCGCCAGTAGCCTGCAGATCCTGCAGACCCTCAGTGGATTGCCAGCTGCCTGTTGTTGCCTGGAAGTCCACTGTCACAGTACCGGCAGGTTTGCTTACACACAGCTGCCACCATTTTGGGAAAAAAAAAGGCAGGAGCTGCAGGACCGCTGGCCGGACTGACAGCACCCTGCCTCCAGGGGCCCAGCCTGACCAACTGCACCCCACACAGACTTGGTGCCCATGCCCTGCGCTGCATTTCCCCATTTGCCAACATGTTTGGAAGCCAGTGCAGCCATCTTGGATTATCCATGAAAACTGTCATTAGGTGGGGCAAATCCCATCCTGAGAAACCTGCTGGCGACTGGAAGCTCATTGTCAGGTACCTCTCATGCCTCAGGCTACGAAAGACTGGGAGGCTTGAATAGTATATGACTGTTAGAGTGTAGAATTTTTTTCTCCTTAGTGAAAGCTTTTAAATTTTTATTCCTTTCCTTTTCTTGCTCTCTACTTTCCATTTGTTTACCTGTTTCCTGAAGGGCTTTTTCTCACTTTACTCATGCTAACAACCAACTTCTTTTGACTACACTTTCACTCTTCCTATGATCTAGAACTTCTTTATACTCTTTTCTTACACTGCTAGCAGTTACAGCCTACACCCCTCCCCATCCTCTTTGTCCTCCCTTAGAAACTGCAGTCCTAATTGCAAATCTGTTTGTTATACTGTAGGTAATAATGGAACTCATCCTCTCTGTTTGTTATGACAATATTGTAACAATATTGTAACAAAAAGACTACTGTAACAATAGTCTTCATAGGGGCTATTTGGTTTACAGCTGCATATTGTCTGTACTAGGTGTTGCTAATATTGATCCCCCCCCTTAAAGAAGAGGTTTCAGAAAACTATCACTAAAGCCTATAGGGCAGAAACTATAATACCCTAGATCTGCATTGCTAGAGGGGATGATACATGAAAAAACAAGGGAAGAAAGTGTTCCAAACAAACCAAGAATCTACACTAATAGAATCCAATGACAGCATGGTAGAAGAAATGCCAGAAAAGGAGTTCAGAATATACATGATTAAAATGATCAGAGAAGAAAATGATGAGTTAAGAGAGCAAATGCAGGCAATGATTGACCATTCCAATAAGCAGCTGAAAGAGCAACTACAGGAAACAAAAGATCACCTCAACAAAGAGATAGAGATTCTGAAAAAGAACCAAACAGAAATCCTTGAAATGAAGGAAACAATAAACCAAATAAAAAAACTCAATGGAAAGCATCACCAACAGTCTAGATCACTTGGCAGACAGAACCTAAGACAATGAACATAAAATATTGAATCTTGAAAAGAAAGTTGCCCAGAGAAGATGGTAAGAAATCATGAAAGGAACCTCCAAGAACTATGGGGTATCATGAAAAGATCAAATTTAAGAATTATCGGGATTGAGGAAGGCACAGAGATACAAACTAAAGAAATGAAAAACCTATTCAATGAAATAGTATCAGAAAATTTCCCAAACCTGAGGAATGAAATGGATATTGCACTACAGGAGGCTTGCAGAACACCGAATGCACAAAATTACAGCAGATCCACACCTAGACACATTATAATGAAAATGCCTAATGTACAAAATAAAGATAGGATTTTAAACGTTGTGAGAGAAAAGAAACAGATTACAAATAGGGGGAAATCAATATGGATATGAACAGATATCAGCCCAGACCCTAAAAGCTAGAAGGGCCTGGAACAATATATTTCAAGCTCTGAAAGAACATGGCTGCCAACCAAGAATCCTATATCCAGCAAAGCTAACCTTCAAATTTGAAGACGAAATAAAATCCTTCCATGACAAACAAAAGTTAAAGGAATTTACACATAGAAAGCCTGCACTACAGAACATTCTCAGCAAAATATTCCATGAGGAAGAAATGAAAAACAACAATGTAAGTCAGCAAAGGGGGGAACTATCCTAAATGAAAAGCCAATTAAAGGAGAAACCAAGTCACATTAAAAACCAAATCTAAGCCAAAATGACTGGGAATACAAATCATATCTCAATAATAACCCTGAGTGTTAATGGCCTAAACTCGTCAATAAAAAGACATAGACTGGTAGACTGCATTAAAAAGAAAGACCCCAAATATGTTGCCTTCAAGACACTCATCTCATAGAAAAGGGCATCCACAGACTAAAGGTGAAAGGATGGGAAAAAACCTACCATGCACACGGCCTTAGTAAAAAAGCAGGGGTTCCCATCCTTATATCAGATAAAGTGTACTTCAAGCCAAATGTAGTGAGAAGAGATAAAGAAGGACATTTCATACTGCTTAGGGGAACCATAAATCAAGAAGACATAATGATCATAAATATTTATGCCCCAAACAGTGGCCCATCCATGTACATCAAACAAATCCTTCTCAATTACAGGAATCAAGTATACCACAACACAATAATTCTGGGTGACTTTAACACACCACTGTCAGCACTGGACAGATCTACCAAAAAAAAAAAAAAAACCAAAAAACTAAACAAAGAAACCATAGAACTCAATAACACAATGAATAACTTAGACTTAACAGACATATATAGACTATTCCATCCATCAACCAGCAAATACACTTTCTTCTCAGCAGCACATGGCTCCTTCTCTAAAATAGAAGCATGTGGCATATGTTATGCCACAAAGCAGCCCTTAGTAAATGCAAAAAAGTAGAGATACTACCTTGTATTCTATTGGATCATAATGGAATTAAATTAGAAATCAATGGCAAAAGAAAAAACAGAAACTACTCCAACACCTGGAGACTAAATAATATGCTATTGAATGAAGCACGGATAACAGAAAATATCAGGGAGGAGATACAAACATTCTTAGAGGTAAATGAGAATGATGATACAACATATCAAAATCTCTGGGACACTATGAAAGCAGTACTAAGAGGAAAATTCAATGCATTGAGTGCATTCAAGAAAAGAATAAAAAATCAACAACTCAATGACCTAACCTTACATCTCAAAGCCCTGGAAAAAGAGAACAGAATGACACCAAAAGTAGTAGAAGACAGGAAATAATTGAAATCAAAGCTGAAATCAATGAAACTGAAACAAAAGAAACAATTCAAAACATTGACAAAACAAAAAGTTGCTTCTTTGAAAAAGTAAACAAAATAGATAAACCCTTAGCCACACTAACAAAGAGGAGAGAAAACTCAAATAACTAAATTCGTGATGAAAAAGAAAATATCACAGCAGACACCATTGAAATACAAAACATAATTAGAATTTACTTTGGAAACCTATACTCCAATAAAATAGAAAATCTTGAAGACATCGACAAATTTCTAGAGACATATGATTCTCCCAAACTGAACCAGGAGGACATACACAATTTAAACAGATCAATCTCAAGCAATGAAATAGAAGAAGCCATCAAAAGCCTACCAACCAAGAAAAGCCCGGGACCAGATGGATTCTCAGCTGAGTTCTACAAGACCTTCAAAGAAGAACTTATACCAATACTCCTGAAAGTATTTCACGAAATAGAAAAAGAGGGAACCCTTCCAAATTCATTCTATGAAGCTAGAATCACTCTGATACCAAAACCAGACAAAGACACATCTAGAAAAGAAAACTTCAGGCCAATATCCCTGATGAATATAGATGCTAAAATTCTTTAAAAAATTCTGGCAAAAGAGGTGGGAATGGGAAGAATGGTAGAATGAATCAGACATTATTACCCTCTATACATGTATGATAACACCACTGGTGACTCTGCACTTAAAACAATAAAATAAAATAAAATATGACCAAAAAACAATGGGAACTTTACGAAGTGACTAGGTCATGAGGTTTCTATCCTCACGACTGGATTAATGGTGTTATCATGGGAATAGGTTTCTTATCACAAGAGTATGATTTTATAAAAACATAAGTTTGTCACCCTTTGCCTCTCTCTCATTCTCTTTGCTCTTCCACCATGTGATGACATAGCAAAAGGGTCCTTATCAGATATAACCTTTCTATTTTGGAATTCTAGGCTCTAGAACTATAGGAGCCAATAAATGTCTGTCCATTATTAAAAAATGTATCAAAGACTTAGGAATTACACCAGGAATTTTACAACTGCAAGAAGAAAACATAGGGTCAACACTCCATCATATTGGTGCTGGCTCTGACTTCCTTAACAATACCCCCCAAAGCAAAAGAAGTAAAACCAACTATCAATAAGTGGAATGTCATTAAACTTAAAAGTTTCTGCACAGGGAAGGAAATGATTAAGAATGTGAAGAGGGAGCCTACAGAATTGGAGATCTTGACCAGTTGCTCCTCTGTTAGGGCATTAATAGCCAGAACATACAAAGAACTCAAAAATCTTAAAACCAAAAAAATAAACAACTCAATCAATAAATGGGCAAAAGATCTAAACAGAAACTTCTTTAAAGAAAAATCAGAAATGACCAACAAATAAAGGAAAAAATGTTCAGCATCTCTAGCAATCAGGGAAATGCATATCAAAACTACGCTAAGATTTCATCTCACTGCAATTAGAATGGCAATTATCAAGAATGCAAGCAGCAACAAATGCCTGTGAGGTTGTGGGGGAAAAGGTACATTTGTACATTGTTGGTTAAGCTGCAGACTAGTAACACCACTCTGGAAAAAAGTATGTAGATTCCTCAAATACCAAGGAAGCAACCACATATGACCCTGCTATCCCACTCCTGGGTATTTCCACAAAAGTTCTAAAATCAGCATACTATAGTCACTCAGCCACATTGATGTTTATAGCAGTACAAATCATAATAGCTAAATTATGGAATCAACACAGATGCCTGTCAATATATGAATGTATTAAGAAATTGTATATATACACATATATACATACACACAATGGAGTTCTACTAAGCCATAAAAAAGAATGAAATAGAATGAAATTATGGCATTTGTCAGTAAATAGTTGGAATTGGGCATAATACCATACTAAGTGAAACAGCCAAACTGAGAAAATCATAGGTCAAATGCTTTCTGTCATATCTGGAAGCTAGAATAATAAAAGGAAAGGGGAGGGAAGGATGGAATGAGTAGGATTCCTTCTACTCTAGGTGAGAGAGTGGAGGGAAGATGAGAGGGAAAAGGGGAAGGAAAAAAAAGGGATCTTGAACTGAAATTGGTTCCCATGCAAGTATGAGAATAAACACAACTACCATGTATAACTATAAAACTCTAATAATACAAAAGGAAGAAAAAAGAAGTCTAAAACTTAATAAAAATAACCAGAAGACATAATATGTGTAATATTTAAATTTCTCTAGTCTGTGAAACTAAGATATCATGAGAACTACTTAATGGCAGTGATTATTTTGGGATCTTGATATTTTGTTGGTTAAAAATCAGCATTCCAAAAAACAAGATTCAATACCTTCTTATTAGCTAAGTCTGCACATCCTTCACTTTTATGCATATCCATAATGCACGAATTTAAAAAAACTATAAATATACAGAAGAAGGATCAGTAGAAAAAAGGGAACAGTGGGGAGAGGAAGATAGGGAAGGGGGAAGTAATGGGGACACTGAAGTAGAACAAATTTTATGATGTCAAAATGAAACCCAATATTGTGTTTAAATAAAATTGACTAATAAAATTTAAAAAGAAAATACTAATGCATAACCCATTCATAAGTTCTATATATTCAAATACTAACTCCTGTTTTAAACACACAAATCAGAATTACTTTTTTACAAAATGTCACATACCTAAAATCACCTAGTATCTCCAAGAATTTTTAATCAATGAGTTCAGAGGAGCTACTTTGGCCTTAAATATTAAGGGACTTTTGCCTGTTCAAAATCTGTCATTAATTTTCAATGTTCCAATTCCTACATTAGAGATAAAAGAAGGCAGTTGATCATGTGAGTTTATGTTTAAGTGAATCTTAAATCTGTAATTAAAGTCCACATCAAATGTCAATATTGTTTTCAATAATATGCCACTAAAGGGCTCTATTTTGCTTCAGTTTAATTTAAAAATTATGAGCTCATTTATCAAAGTATATAATAATTTGGTCTTAAAGTAGTTTATTATTTAAAAAGAAATGAATATGCTTGGGGTTACCTTGCCTTACCATGTGATAACCAACGTTATTGCACATGTTATGGTCTTTTAAATTGTTTTCCTAGGTGTTATTACTTTTATGAGACTATCATCACTAAAATTGCAGTTTCTTTAGTGCTTCAATAATGCACATATTTTAATGCAAGAGAAAATTGGCGACAACAGAGGAAATTCAGAGATTCCGTGGAGTGTAAATGAAGTATTTTATTCAAACAATATGCCTCAAATTGTTTAGCCTTTAGTGTATTTTATCAGGTGTTTGGTATTCATGCCATGCACCCTAGGCTATCTTTTATGACAGTCACAGCCCTGGTGGACATTTCCAACTCCATTTGCAGCTGTAGGATCCTGGTTCAAATAGGCAGTTAAAAATGGTCACTAACATACCCACAAGTACACATTATTCAGTGCAATTTCAAAATAAGCTGCCTTAAAAGGGGAGAGGCCTTAGGCTAGAATGGAATGGATATTCTTATCATTCACCTAGACATGACCACCTGGAAGATGGATGGCCATTAATCTCATAAGCCTGTATAATTAAGTCTCATCTTCCATTGTTTCATACTCTTTTCTAGTTCATATATCAATAAATGTGTTGAATGAATTAATATCTGCCTTAGAGCTCATAAATTTCATATAAATTGTCTTTCATCACACATAAAATTGCAATGATACAAGTGTATAACATTTCATATTTTTATTATGGTGGGTCAACCTCAAAATTCTACATTTTTCTAATGTCAGTATTATGTTTTTATGGCTTAAAATCAGAGCCTAAGACAAGAATTTCAGTGTAAGGAGTTTATTTGAGTAGTGAACTTAGAAAACAGAAGTGAGGAAGTAGGGAGTAGAGATAAATGAAAGGAAGACTCCAATGTAAATATGATTCTATTGAGTTTGCTAGTATAGGCAAAATTCATTTGGGGACACTGAGAGAGGTAAAGAATGCCAGACTGAATCTGTTAGAACAGATTGTCCCTTTAACTTTCCAATATCCTATACTGGTTCCTTGTGAATAAGAGAAAAATCATGTATTATAGTATGAGTTCCCTCAGACAATCTGTCTTCTCCCTCCTTATGTCTTGTACATAATCTACTACTTTCCTCCTTTGCTCCAGCTATGGTGATTCCCATCTATAGTGATATTATTTTTATGTCAAAAATGCATGATATATTCATCAGCTCCACGTATTTTGTACTTGATATTCCTTTTTCCAGGGAAAATTTCCTCATTCATTCTTTCTTCCCTTGCTTCCTTAGTTCTGTGGTAATAATTGCCTTTATCAGTAAGCCCTTCTTATTTACACTCAACACAAAATAACACCCACTACCATACTGACAAATTCTTCCCTTTGCTTTAATTTTCTTCATAACATAAAACCTAAAGTGAAATGAGATGTATTTCATTTACCTATCTTTTGCATTTTCCCCACAGTTCTAGTTTCATTATAATGCTATTCATTTAACTGTGATTCCTTATCCATGACATCCTTAAATTCCAAAATGCTGGGCTTAAATGTACAGGGATTATCCAGATTAAAGAACCCAGTATGTCTACAAGATAGAAGAATAGGAAATAAGGAATTTCTGTGTCTCCTCACAGAACTACCCATAAAAACAACCATCTCTTCATGAAAATATTTTGTGAGAACTCTTGATTTCAAGCAAGAGATTACAGTATCTATTCAGAGCAAAAAGTGACAAAAGATGCACTGAAAAGGAAAGAAAAGACAGTCTCACTTTGCTAGATTAACCCCCATCCTTGTCCTGCTCTGTGCAGGACTGAGAAAGAGCCTTTCCCTCTAAGGGTTCGTAGTGTGGAATAGTAAAGTAATCATTCAACTTCAACATGGAACCAGATTCCTAGCCTACCCCAGTGCACCCTAATGCTATTGGTCCCTGTGGACATGGATATCAGGCCCCCATCAGTGGTCCCTGGTGACAAAACAATCTGCAGGGACTTAAAGTCTACACACATCTCAGCACTAGGCCCATATAAACCCAGGCTCCAGGACTTCCCTACTATTGGGAAAAAGAATTGAACAACAGGGTAGACTAAATAGACCTAACACATATATACAGAACATTCTATCAGGCAGCAGCAGGATCAATATCCTCCTCAAATGTACAAAAACATTCTCTAGGAGAGATCATATGTCAGGCTACAAAACAAGTCTTAATAAATTTAAAAAGTCTGAAATCATATTAGGGATTTTTTCTGATCAAAATGGTATGATACTTGATTGATAACAGAAGGAAATTGGAAATCTGTAACTATATGGAAATTAAACAACATATTGCTAAATAACAAATGGGTCAAGAAGTCCAAAAGGAAATTAAAAAATATTGAGACAAATGAAAGTGGAAAAACATTCCAAAACTTATTTCATATAGTAAAACCAATTCTGAGAGCAGAGTTTATGGTGGTAAATACCTACATTAAGAGAAAGAAAGATCTCAAACAACCTCACATTTCAAGGAAAAAGAAAAAATCTAAGGTCAAAGGTATAGTGAGGAGGGAAATAATAAAGATTATAACAGAAAGAAATTAAACAGTAGAAAAACTAGAAAAGATCAGTGAAAGTAAGAGTCGGTATTTAAACAGCTAAATTTGATAGATTCTGGATTACACTAAGGATAAAGGAGAGAACACACAAGCAAATAAAACTATAAATGAAATATTAGACATTACAACTACTATTGCAGACTACAAAGGATAATAACTTGACACACCAAAAAACTGGATAACCTGGAAGAAATGGAAAAAAATCCTAGAAACATATAGTCAACCCATACTGAATCATGAAGAAATAGAAAATTTGAACAAATAAGAGTAAGCATATATAAACAGCAATAATCATTTTGAAACACTAGAGAAATTTGAATATTTTCACCATATATAAACAATAAATTTTTGAGGAATGAGATATGCTGATTTAATCATCATATGTGATATGATGGTACGAAAACATCACATTATTCTAATAATATGTACAAATTTATTTTTATATTTAAAAAATTTAGCAAATAAAGGTAAGAATATATTATTGAAACAATTTACTAAAAGAATATATCAGTCTTAAACACTTTTTGATTTATGTTCTTGTGGATTTAAAATACTGAATTCACTTAGGATTCAGAGAAACTTCTGTATCTATATTCAAATCCGTGTATACCTAGGCATGTTTATATGTCTATATCTACCACTCACTTCTCTCTTTACATATCTGAATATTGAGGAAATAATGGGAGAAAACAAAATAACATAAAGCAATTAATACCACGAACATAATTGGAGAGAAGTAATACAGAAAATGTAAAAAGTAATAGTGTAGTATTCCTTGAGAAATTAAAAACAAGGGGCAAAGAGATAAACTCATTTAAAGAGAGTAGGTATAAAATTTAGACAATGAATGCTCAATATTTGGATGAAAATAGTAGAAGAAGAGAGTAAATAGGAAGCCATTTGGAAGTTGTAGTTATAGAAGTCTTTCCTAAGCTGAAGAAAAACTGGAATTTCATATCACAGATATTTACAATTTTTAATGCAAGAGAAATTGACAAGTGGAAGAACATATTTATTATTTTTTCCATTTAATTTTTTTGTTTTCTTGACCTTTTTCTTGATATTTTGAAAGTAATTAATCCTATAAACACTGAAACTAAAAATATGATTAATAATGAAGGTTATTTTCAGTGAAGAATAGAGTTAGGCTGCTTACAGAATTATTTTTATAGTGTTGAAACTCAGATAAATGAACAATAATTATAAAGTTTCATAGTAAATTAAATGAGTGTAAAAGTTCTTTAATTATACAATTTCTTTTTCACTCAAAGAAGATTTTCAGATACACAAAGACTGAAAAGATATAAAATGAAATGACCATTGATCCCTCTCACTATTCAAAGATTTAGGTATCATTTAGTTGTTACCCTTTTATTTAGGTCAATGACAAAGAAAATAATTCCTGGGTCCAGAAATGTAGTTAACAAATGGCAATCAATGTATCCTACATGTATGTACGCAAATATCATAGTGAATCTCATTAATATGTGTAATTAGCATGCATCAATAAAAACAGAAATTATATATATGCTAATTGCCATTTTCTATCATTTTGATTGGAAATAATCAAAGACATAAAACAAATTAACAGAAAAACAGAAACAGACTTTTTCATAAATACCCATTCATATATTTATCACCATAAAATAATTGGAATCATGAACAACACATACAATAGTCCCTATCCATTAGAAAAATTATGTCAATATCACCAATATTAACTTGAAGCAATATGATGTGCTTGCTGATATGGTGCTCTGAAGATACAACATCACTGATCTGGTATACTTCACAAAAATGCAGAACTGGAATCTGTGAGGAAACAGATAAATTCCAATAAAGGAACAGTCTACAAAAATTATCTTTACTCTTCATAAATGCCAATATTTTAAATGCAAAATAAATGGTGATGGATTGTTTCTGAACTAAAAGAGACATGATAAACACAATGCCTGTTTCTGGATTGGATTCTGGGTCAGGGAGTAAGTTTCTCTAAAGGAAATCACTGGGACAATTGGTAAATTTCTAGTAGGGCTTGTAAATTAGATAATATTGCTGTATCATTGTTAAATTGTTTGAAACTGATAATTGAATGGTAGTTGTATAAGGGAATATATAAGTGCATGCCCTTGTTCTTAAAAATATTTATTTATTTATTTATTTATTTATTTATTTATTTATTTATCTTTTTTTATTTTGGTTCATGTACACAAATGGAATACAACTATCTTTTTTCTGGTTGTACACAAAGTAGAATCATACCATTTGTGTATTCATCCATGTATGTAGAGTAATGATGTTTGTCTCATTCTATTATCTTTCCTTCCCTGCCCCCTCCCCACCCCTCATTTTCCTCTACATAATCCATTCTTTCTCTATTCTTCCCTTACCTCTCCCCACCCCTGTTAGGTGTCATCAACCACTTATCAGAGAAATCATTTGGTCTTTGGTTTTTTTGGGATTGGCTTATTTCACTTGACATGATCTTCTCCAACTTCATCCACTTACCTTCAAATGTCATAATTTTATTATTTTTTTTCCAATTTTTTTAAAAAATTATTTTTTATTTTTGAAGACTTCATTTTGATTCATTGTATACATATGGGGTACAGATTTTCATTTCTATGGTTGTGCATGATATACATTCATATCATTCTTGTTAATCACACATGTACATAGGGTAATGGTGTCTGCCTCATTCCACCATTTTTCATACCCCCACCCCTTCCCCTCTCATTTCCCTCTACATAATCTAAAGATCCTCCATTCCTTTCTCACCCCCCCCAATTTTATTATTCCTTATGGCTGAATAATGTTCCATTGTGTACATACACCACAGTTTCTTTATTCATTCATCTATTGAAGGGCAGCTAGGTTGGTTCCATAATCTAGCTATAGTGAATTGGGCTGCTATAGAAAACATAATTAGAAACTACTTTGAAAATCTATACTCCAACAAAATAGAAAATCTTGAAGACATTGACAGGTTTCTTGCGACATATGATCCACCCAAACTGAATCTGGAGACATACACAATCTAAATAGACCAATTTCAAGCAACAAAATAGAAGAAATCATCAAGAGCCTACCTACTAAGAAAAGTCCAAGGCCAGATGAATTCTTAGCTGAGTTCTACAAGACCTTTAAAGAAGAGCTCATTCCAATACTCCTCAAAGTATTCCAAGAAATAGAGGAGGAGGGAACCCTTCCAAACTCATTCTATGAAGTTAATATCACCGTGATACCAAAACCAGACAAAGACACATCAAGAAAATCTCAGACCAATATCCCTAATGAACATAGATGCAAAAGTTCTTAACAAAAGTTTAGAGAATCACATACAAAAGCATATTAAAAAGAGAGTGTACCATGATCAAGTGGGTTTCACCCCAGGGATGCGAGGTTGGTTCAACATCCGGAAATCAATAAATGTAATTCACCACATCAACAGACTTAAAGGCAAGAACAACATGATTATTTCAATAGATGCAGAAAAAGCATTTGATAAAATACAGCACCGCTTCATGCTCAAAACACTAGAAAAAATAGGGATAGTTAAAAATATTTATACTTAAGTCTAAAGTGGGTAAATGTGTATGCTCTCTATGAATAATTCTCAAATATTTTTCTTAGTTTTAAATTATTTCAAAAAATTTTATAAAGCAAGGAAACAAAAAACTAAAACAAAATACACATAATAACACAAAACAGCAACAAACACAGATGAGAAAAGTGAATTGGTAATCAAAAACCTTTCCCCCAAAAGCCCAGGACCTGTTCGCTTCAGTGGTTAATTCTATCAAACATTTAAAGAATAATTGAGGCTAAATATTCTGTAACTCTTTCAATAGGTGAAGAAGAAGATATCTTACAAAAACTGACTTTACAACACTAGAATTATCCTGATACCAAAGACCAGTCAGGAACCTATAAGAAAAGAATATTATAGGTGACTAAACCTGATGAACACAGACAAAAAGAATCAACAAAATACTGACAAATTGAATAAGACAGCACATTAAAGAATCATTCATCATGATCAAGTGGAATTTATCCCTGGATGCAAGAAAGTCTCAACCTAGGTAAATCAATAAATGTGGTAAGTCATATTAAGGGAGTGAATGACAAAACTATATGATTATCTTAATAGATGCAGTTTAAACAAAAAGTTCTAGTGAGAGCAAAAAACTAAGACAAGGAATAAAAGGCAGCCAAATCAAAACAGAAGAAATAGAACTGTTTTTGCTTACAGATATCATGAACTTATTTATATATAGAAAAACCTAATTATTTCACAAAAACCTGCTGGAATAAAAGAAAATAAAGTTGTAGGATACAAAATCAATATGAAAAAATCAGTTGTTTTTGTAACAAAGTACTATCTAAATAAGAAATCAAGAAAAATTTTTTTTTTTGGTACTGGGTATTGAATTCAGAGGTGCCTCACCACTGATTCACATGCACAGCCATTTTATTTTTTTATTTTGAGATGCAGTCTCACCAAGTTGCTTAAGGCTTCACTAAGTTGCTGAGGCTGTTCTCAAACTTGCGATCCTCCTGCCTCAGCCTCCTAAGCCACTGGCATTACAGGTGTGCACCACCACCGCACGCAGGGAATAATCTCTTTTTTTATAGCATTGAAAAAAAATTCTTAGGAATAAATTTGACAAAGGAGATGAGATGAGAGATCTGTACACTGAAGACTATAAAACATTGATGAAAGAAATTGACAAACACATAAATAAATGGAAACATTTTCCTGTTCATTAACTGGAAGACTTAATATTTCTAAAATGTCTCTATTATCCAAACCCATCTACAGATTCAATCAATTCATATCAAAATTCTAATGGCATTTTTCACAGAAATAGAAAAAAAAATCCTCAAATTCACATGGAAAAAAAAAAAAAAAAAAAAAATCAGACATCTGAAGCAATCTTGAGCAAGAAAAACAAAGATGGAGGCATTGCTCTGATTTGAAAATGTATTATATAAGTATCATAATTAGAGTATGGTACTGGCATAAGAAGACGTATATACAGACAGATGAGAATTGAATGCCTAGAAATAAACCCATGCCTATAAGTTTAACTCATCCTGTATATATCTGAGAAAGGACTCACCTTCAAAATATGTAAGGAAGTTCTAACTCAGAAGGAGAATATATGGTTTTAGCATATTAAAAAATGAGCTGAAGACTTGAATAGGATTTTTTTTCTAAAGAAGACATAGATGTTCAAGTTCATTAATCATCAAGGAAATGCAAATCAAAACCACAATGAGATATCACCTCACACCTCTTAGGATACTTTGTTATTAAAAAAGGTATGCATTTATGAGAATATGGTGAAATGGAAATCCTGGTACACTATTGGTAAGAATGTTAGGTTGGTACAGCTAGTATGGGAAATCCAACTTCCTGAAGACTTTAAATGTAAAACTAGCATATGATCTAGCAATTCCTCTTCTGGGTATTTATCCAAAGAAAGTGGAATCAAGATCTCAAAGTGCTATCTGTACTTTCACATTCACAGCAGCATGATTGTCAGTAGCAAAGATAAATAAAATCACTAAATGTCCCTCAATGGATGAGTAAATAATGAAAACATGGTCTATTCTCGTAGCAGAATATTTTTCAATTTTAAGACAATCCTGCCATTTTAATAATATGGATAGTGCTGAATGACATCATGCTAAGTGAAATGAGCCTCATGTAGAAGGACATATTCTGTATGATCTCAATAATATGTTGAATATATAATATCCAAATTCACAGAAACAGAAAAATGATGATTGACAGGGTATGGGAGGAAGAGAAAACTTTCAATTAAATGATTTATATACAACATAACATCTTCAGCTAACAATAGTTTACTGTACACTTAAAACTTTCTAAGAAGGAGGGTGGGAAGAAACTTTATGAAGTGAGACCATAAGGACTCAGTTAGACACTGTCTCAAAATTTAACAAATAAATAACATTTTAAAAGGGATGGTAATATGGCTCAGTTGTGAAGTGACCCTGGTTTCAATCCATCCTTGGTCTTGATTGTTGTGATGGTTCTATGGGTATATATTTATCCCCAAACTCACTGATATGTACATTTAATATGTGAAACATAAAGAAATCATAAAACAGGCATGATAATAAAAGCAGGCTGAAGAACACTTTGTTGTTGTACCTAAATTGATTATGAGTATTAGCAAAATAGTTTTGGAGTTTAATGCACAAGCAGGTGATAAGAGATCAGAACTACATAGAACACAGAGATGAAAAGAAATTTGCCCCATCTTCATCAAAGTCAGAATCTATGCAGGAATGCCCTATTCACAAAAAGCTGCAAATGGAAAATCTCTGCTCACTAATCCAGGAAATCATTTGTGATACTATCTGATCACAAAGAGCCTTAATAGAAGTATAAACCATTTTAAATCAAAATCCAAGCAAAATATTGGGATATAATTAGCAACTAATGTTGCTAGCCATGTGAAATAGCTGAAATAAGACTTTTGCTGTCATTGTAACAAGAAAAGTAGATGGTTTTAAAGGAAATTTGAGATTGCATTAGCATTCTCTTCACAAACTGTTGAACAAATACAATTATTATATTTTTAGATTTATCAAAGTTTTTGAAATTTTTTAAACCTCACAAAATGACAAGATATAACAAATTAAGAAATGCTATTTTATCAAAATTCAAATTAAGGGCACTTCCAGGACAAAGTGTTCAAATGATGAAGCCAAGAGTGTGATTATAAGTCATTGGGATAAGATCTCAGGGAGATCAAAGCTAGATTTTCAACATATTTAATCACATAGGACATGCCTGTAAAGATTAAACTTATGTTTCACAGATCCTTTCAATAAATCAATAGATCATCCAGAAAGTTTCAGGGTGTTATTCCTTAGCTATCTCTTCAGAAGTCCAAGGGTAAAAAGGCTTATTTCAAAGAGGTTCATGGGGGATGCTTTTGTTTCATACAGTGAATCTCTTAAGATGATTCAAGGATGCCTTCATGATTCCTCAAGTACTTATGTATGCAGAAACAACATTATCTTTTCAAGACACATAAAGAGAAGTTGATAAGCTCATCTTGATTGGTTCTTTTTAAAAATTTTTAAATTTGTTGTTTTTAACTATACATGACAGAAGAGTGTATTTTGACATATCACACATACATGGAATATAACTTATTCTAATTAGTACACCAACCACATCATGTGGTTGTACATGGTGTGGAGTTACATTGGTTGTGTATTCATATATGAACATAGGGAAATATGTCTGATTCATTCCAGTGTCTTTCCCATTCCCATCCTTCTCCCTTCCATTCATTTTCCTTTTTCTAATCCAATGAATTTCTATTCTTTCTTGATTGTTTTTGATATTTCAGTTGTACCAGGGCATGGGCTGGATTACACAGATGCTCTCCATAAGATGGAAATTTGCACTCCTAAGATGCAAATTTGCACACATCCTAAGTAGATTTATCTGTCCCTGAGTACACAGGAACTGTTTTACAACATGCTGAAGCATATTAAAATGCCTGTTCTCATGCTTGCCCTCCGTTGACCCTTTACTGTCTCTTTCCTACTCTTGACCACATCCTTTTCAACCTCACTACCTTTCATAAAAATGTAAAGAAGGCTTAGAGAGCAGAACTGTAACCGTGGTCCACTTGATGCTTTGAATGTAGCCCTGGCTGCTCTGCCACTGTGACTGATTTTTAAAATGGACATGTTTCTTTCTCTTCCTCTCTCCCTGCTCCTCCCTAATCTCTCCCCCTCCCCAATCTCAGGGGAAACAGGATTGTCCCTTTCTCCCCATCCTAAGTAGATTTATCTGTCCCTGAGTACACACCCACCACAGGAACGAAGTAATCCAAACTTTGTGGATGGTAACAGAAGATCTCATAAATGACTATCTCCCAAATTAACAAGTGAATTCCAACTCCAACAGAGAACACATAGAATGTGGCCTTTGAGTCACCTCTTTAAAAGTCCCCTGTTCCTGCTGATGGGCAGAACCCCAGTCTTTTGGACAGGAGTTCCCTGTGTTTCTCCTTTGCTAGCAAAGTAAAAATCCTTCCTTTTCCTTTTTCTCAAAACCATGTCTTATTACTGGATTGGCATCAGGGACAAGGACCAAGCTTTCGGTAACAGAACCAGTAGAAGATAAGTCAGATCTGTGAACTGAAAAGACTCTTCACAAATCTTGAGATGGAAATAGGGAATTTCCAATATCTGCTCTTCTAAAATTCAGGTGGTATAGAACAGGGTCTTCTTCCATGGTTCTCATTTCCCCTCCTTTTGTTTTGCAATGCTGAGGATTGAACTCAGGGCCTCATGCATACTAGGTGAGCACATTACCACTGAGCTACATCCCTATCCCCCCTTTCCTCTCCTTTAGAAAAAGAAAATCTTCAGCGGTTACCATAGGTACATTTCTACTTTGTATGTTGGGTATGTTTTGGAAATATAACTTGTCTCTTCAATTTCACAAGTTCAAAGATGGAAAGGAATTATGCTTTAGGAATTTCACTTAAGGAACTATACTATAAAATCCTCATTCACACATGATTTATGATAAGGAGATTCTGAACTCTGACACGATGCTATAATGGAATGTACATTCTGAGGACTTCACAAGAGCTGAGTTATTATAACTTGTATGAACATACAAAATTAGAACAGCAATGTGGAAATTGTTAAAATACACTAATCAGGGCTGGGGTTGTGGCTCAGTAGTGGAGCACTTGCCTAGCATGTGTGAGGCACTGGGTTCCGTTCTCACCACCACATAAAAATAAATAACATAAACCTCAATTGACAACAAAAAATATTTTTTAAAATGCACTAATCAAACTTCTAGAGATAATAAATATGAGATAAAATACACTAGATGGGATTAATGATATAATGGATATAAGAGAATCAAAGATTAGTGAACAAGTAGGCATAGTTATATAAACTACAAAAAATTGAAAATAACCCCTCTTTTACCCAATGAAAAGAGCATCAGTGAGATGATTTCAGGCAGCCCAATATTTATAAAATACTCTCCTAGGTAGGTAAATACTCTCTCTAAATTGACATTACAGAAAAATGTTCAAAAATTTATATTTGTTTAGAGAAAAATTTAATATACAATTTAAGGTATAATATCTAAAATAGTGAGAGTGAAAGTTCTCAATTGCCTTTGTAACAAAGTATGCTTTCCATTTCAGAGGCTGCAGCATTTCTTATTTATCAACCAGAAACGTGATTTTTGTTAAAATTTCAGAAAAGTTATTGCTATATTTGTAAAAAAAAAATCATACGTACCTGAAATAATGTGAGTACTAAAAATTTGTGCAAATAAACAATTCTCTTTCTTCTTTGTAGCTACACCAATAATAGGGTAAAGAAAGAAACAAAAATAAAATACAATTTAAAAATAAATTCTGACTAAGAAGTGCCTATTAAAATCAGCATGCATGACCTAGCACGGGGTAAATTCAAGGGAGTGGTATAAGCATAGGCTCAAATACAGTAAGTTTTGAAGATAATTGAAATTAAAGACTACGCCTTATGAATGAAAGTGACTTTTTGGTAGATTTGGGCTTTGTATAGGAAGAAGGAAGTGCAGGACTAAATGGGAAAGTAAGCATTTTTGCTTCTAGGGAAAAAAATGTACATGATTTAATATAATGCAAAAAGGAGATGAAGGATAAACAAGAAAGGGGAAAACTGTAGTGGCAACCTCCTACGCAGGTATGAAAGGATGGTATTCAGAGAAAAAGAGAACATACCTATTAAAAGAGGAAATGAGAAAAAGATGTAGTCCTGCTGCTGTGTATTTTCTTGTTGCATTACCATCCTAGACATGAGTGGATACATAAGCACTTGGGTAACATTCCAAGAAATCATTGTGCTAAAATCATGAAACAGAAGGACAAATGGCCAAAGAATGGAGGATGCTAACAATAAATTCAGTAATATAATGTATTATTTGTCTTAGATAGGTGAAGAATTGATGTGGACAGGAGGAGACTAATTGTTTAGGATAATGGAGTGGCCTAGGAAAGACACACTAGGAATAAAGTATAAAAAAACTGGAATGATATACAGTTAGGATAAATGGTGCAGTATACAAGAGTTGATGTTTTTGGAGAATAATCTGTTTCAAGAGATTATAATAAAGTGGCAGCAATGTATTCTGATGGATTGAATTTGGAGAGACACATGATCATTTGAGTAAAGGAGTTCAACTAAGTATAAACATAGGATATTGCATAAGCTTTTTACTTGTACATTGATGGACTGAAAGTTGAGAGTAGAAATGAATAAAGTGAGTAAATTAGTATTCTTCATTGGAGATGGAACCATGGCCAGAATATAGCTAATTGAACAGAACATAGATAAATATAGAATAATATTAGCAATATTTAAATCACTTGAACAAAAATGACTTTCTCATGCTCTCCCTCTGAAAAACCCACACTATACCAATTAGGATCACGACTGTTCTTAATGCATCAACTGTATGAATGGGGATATAGAATATGTTGGTAATATCTGATTAAAACACTTGAAAATCTTAAATCCCTACATTTTATCACTCCTATGAATTTAAAGAAATAGATCATTCCTGATTGAAAGAAGAGCTCCCCCAACAAGCTTTTTTTTTCTTTTTTTCAGTGCTGGGGATTGAACCCAGGGCCTTGCGCTTGAAAGGCAAGTGCTTTACCAACTGAGATACATCCCTAGCCCCCCCAACAAGCTTTGAGAATTGCAATGCCAGGAACTATAATGCTACATGCCATCTTCAGATCTATGCCTACCAGACCAATATCTGTTGTTAAATCTCTATATGACACATAGAGACAATAAATGTACATAACAAGTTCATAAGATACAAGGCCCAAGGTCAACCCAATTACTATATACTGCCAATGTACAATTGTAAGATGAAATTTCTTCAAAAAATACCATTTATATTAACTCTACAAGTGAAAATATTAAGGCATTAATATAACAAAATGCGTATTTCATTTGTGTGGTTAAAAACTGAACATCACTGATTAAAGAAAGAAGAGTAAATCTGAAGAATGAAGATGATGTTTTCATGAGTTGAATGACTTAAAACAGTAAATATGTCTACTATCTTCAAATTGGGCTATAGATTGAATAAAATTCCAATAAAAATCTCAAAAGGATTTTTACACTTTAAAAAACTCATTTAAAAATGTATATGGAAAGGTAAAATGAATTACAATAAATGAAAGAACTTTGAAAAATGAAGAATACAACTTTGAATATATCTGGAAACATACTATTCATGTATTGATGATTGACACATTTGAATGTCAGGTCTTTTGGATTCATGATAATATTCTCTCAAATGTAAAAGTTTGAGAATTTATGCTTAAAAAAGGTTTGTATTATGAATTTCATGATAAATGGAAAACCATAAGGGAAATACACACACACACACACACACACACACACACTGGAGTTTTACTCAGTTATAAAAGGAAAGAAAAATCATGGCATTTTCTGTGAAATGGAAGGAATTGGATAACATCATGTTAAAATGGAATAAGCCAGACTTAAAGAAAATCAAGTGTGAAATGTTTTCTCTCATATGTAGAAGATAGACAGAAAAAAATGAATTAAAAAAGGGGATCTCACAAAAATAGAAGGGACATCATTAGCGTAGAAGAAGCAGGAGAAAAGAAAGAAAAAGAGGAAAGCAGGATGGGAGGGAAAAGGAAAGAACCTGGGAAACAAATTGACCACATTATACTATGCATGTCAATATAACATAGTGAAATCCACCCTTAAGTATATATATAAATTCCCAATAAAGAAAACAGTAAATAAATATTTAAGGAAGGCCAGTGGAATAGAGGAAGGGGGAGACAGGAGAAGAGGTAAAAAGGAAGTACTGGGGACTTAATATGGAGCAAATTACATTCCATGCACACGTAGTTATGTCAAAATTAACCCCATTATTAAGTACAATAATAATGCACTAACAACACATAAAAAAATATACCACTTAAAATAAATGAAATAATGGACACATAATATAAAATTTTAACATAACAATAAAAATTCAAGCCACCTTCATACCTACCAAAACAAAACTGTATAGGCTGCCACTTCTACTAAATGGCTCTGGAAAATTGTCAGTTTCTATAAAGGTTTCCCAAGCGTGCACAAAGTGGGAGATTATTTGACTAAGTTTTCCTCGTTAGCTCTCCTTGATTCAAAAACCAGTTGAGTACCCGACCTTCCAAAGAACACTTGAACCAATCTCATTCACAAAGCAGCAAATACTGTTTTAAAACAATTAGTAGCATATTCAACATCAATGAACAATGAGGAAGTGGGCTGTACCAGAGATGTTTTTCTATAAAATTTCATTGTTTCAATGGGTTCAAAAGCCTTTGAAAGGATTCAACATGAGTTCATGGTACAAACTTAAAAAATCAGATGGGAAATTCCTTTCCTCAATTCTGTAGCAAATAGTTAAATGGAAATGTTGGAAGTATTCTTATTAACATCAAAAAAGACAGATACATAATATTACCTCTACTGCTCAAGACTGTGCTGGAATATAAAGACAGAGGTAAGGATGTAAAAAAAGGTATGAAGATTAAAAAGAAAGAGATACTATTTGGTGACAATATGATGATCTGCCTAGAAAATTAAAAGGAATTGGCATATGGAATATTCAAATGGATAAGATTCTTCAGAAAAATAGTGTGTGGAAGATTGCTGTGGCAAAATTAAGACTCTTGCCACCCAAAGCAATAGAACATATTAATTAGTAATTAGAACATATATTAGAAAATATCAGTCACAACAGGAATAAATTCAACATTTACTTAAGAAGCACAATCACAAAAGTGTGTGAGATCTTTATGTATGCAATGTAAAATTTACTGGAAGACTTAAGTAAAAGCACTCCCAAATAGAGAAGTGAACCACATAAGCTGATGTAGAAGTTAGTATTGTAAACACGAGATTTCCTTAAATTATTTACAAATTTAATATATTATTTGTACCCACCAAAGTGATGATCAAACTCAGGATGCAATCTTCCACTCCCCAAATCAACCTTGGAAAATTAGAGGAAAGGAGAATTAAAACAATAATCTATTCATTTCTTAGGCTTATATAGCAGACTACCATGAACTGAGCAGCTTAAAACAACAGAAACATATTCTCTTACGTTCTTCAAAATCTGTATCAAGGCTTCAGGGTTTCAGTACAATTATACTTCTAGTTTCTGGTGGCTGCAAACATTACTTGGCTTGTGGCTGCATAACTGAGATCTTCAAGGACAACATCCTTGAATCTCTCCCTGGTTCATCTTCACATTGCCTTCTCCTCAGTTTGTCAATACTTTCTTTGATTCCCTCTTTTAAGGCTACAAGTTATTGCATTAAAGACCCAACTGGATAATTGGAAGAACTCCCCCATTGAAAGATATCCGGTCTAATGAGAACTTTTTGCTCAAATAGAGCAACATTTACAGATCCTGTATGACATCTTTTGGGGGGTCATTTTCCAGCTGCCCAAAAATATCAACAACAAAATCGAAAAATCAAAACCCATTGGTGGAGAGATTGAAAACCCTGTTGAACTGGTATTCATGTTTTTAGTAGGGGGAAGCTGTGGGAATTGAGAGGGTTCATAGCCTATAAGAGATGGCAGTTGAGTATGAAGAAAGTCTTTAAAATTCTACCTCTGCTTCCTTATAGAAATAACACCTCAGACCACAGAACCTGAGGGGAAGAGCAGTTATCAGGAAAGTTGCGGTAGATTAATGCAGGATTACTCCAGAAACTATGCTAATAGCCACCTGAAATTACTTTTGTGAGTGAGGACTGACCTTTCAAATAAATTTTCTATCTATCTGTCTGTCTGTTTATTATTTATTTATTTATTTATTTACGTACAGGGTATCGAACCCAGGATCTTGGACATGGTAGGCAAGTGCTTTACCAGTGACCTAGTACTTAGTCCCTAAAAGTTATCATTTTAGTAGAATATAATGAAGAAAGTAAACACGTAAAAAGTGTCAGAGTAGACCAGGCATGGTAAGGGCAGATATATATTTTTGTGTGAAACCATTTGTATGTAGGTGTATTTCTAAATGTAAACTTGGTAGAGATGTAAAGTATTATTCCCCCTACCAATGAGTGTTAAGGAAAATGAAAATAAATTTATTCATCTTAAAAGAGCAGGAACTCCCAAATTCATATTGCTTAGCCACTTCACTGCAGAAAATCAATCTTTTGTAATAAAACATTTCTGAAGTCTAAGTCTGGTTGGTGAAGTGACCCCATGAGAAGGTATGCTTCTCTGAATCTTTACCACTTGTCTCCCATCTAGAATCTAGCCTAGCAGTGCAACCCTTTCTCTGTAGCAGCTGCAATTTGGTAAATGGTTAGAGCTGGCAGAGTGGGGCCCCTTTCTCTGGGAGCAGTTAAACAAGGATCCAGGAGCCAAGATGAAGACTCAGAAGTCCAACTATCCCAGAATATTATGGATCTCACAGAATTCCACTCCACCTGTGATATCAGCCCCAAGAAACTCCTGGCAGGCTGTCAGGATAATCAACACACCCCAACATTTCCAATTCTGGGAACTCTGGGAGTTGGGGACCTTGGATTGAGAATGGTGACATCAGGTCTGCAGTAGAAATTCTAGGAGCTAAAGTGAGGATTATGATGGAAGACTGAACTGGCCTCCTACAAGAGAAGAGAGGGTCGAGCCCCAGCTCAATTCAGAACCTGTTTTCAGTTCTGGGAGCACTTCAGGCAGGGACTTTATATGTAGTGTTTCATAGCTAGAGTCTTTGGAAAATCCCTTCGGTACATTTATATATGCATATAACATGATTTTTGTTAAATTAATTCCATATTTTCTCCCTCTCACTCTCTATCTTCTGCTCCCCTCATCTTCTATATAAATTTATGATGTCTGATATCCTTCACCACTGCCTTCTGTCCTTTATTGTGCTTTAGTTTCCACATGACAAATAACATTTGAACCTTGATTTTCTGAGTCTGACTTACTTCACTTAGCATGATGTTCTCCATTTCCATCAATTTACTGCCAGATGCCATAATTTCATTCTCCTCTATGTCTGAGTAAAACTCCATTGTGTATGTATCCCATGTTTTCTTGCTCCATTTATCTGTTGACTAGAGCCTTTGAAATACAGAGAAGGTGGGGTTTTATTTCAGGCAAACTGACTCAAGTGGACAGGTGTCCCAATCCCTATCAATGGTCCGGGTGATCATCCTGAGGGAATCTTTCACTCCACATAGAGGGGAGTTCCCACAGATATTTCCTCTACTATCTGCTCTGGGAGGCCCCAAGTATGGCTGAAAAGCACTCTCCTACTCACTTCCTTACCTGTTGCAGTCTCAGAGAGATGGTGAACTTGGCCTGTAGGACACAAACTCAGGTCAGAAGAGGTCCTGGGTCCTGTGGGTAGTAAAAATGATTAGCTTGAGGAGGCCTGAGTATATATACCCCCAACTCACAATGCAGAGGAATCCCTACTGAAGTTCAACCTGACCTGTATTGTTAGGCCTGAAGACCTGGGACAGTGATATGAGGCTGAAGGTCCCTCCCATTTCTGGATTAAAGGTCTCAGGAAAAGATACCTCTCTATAGGTCAACATAGGAAACACTCCCAGACTTTGCCAGGCATTACAATGAAAATCCTGAGGGGGCTAAGGAAATCATTCAGTGAAGACAAAAGAGGCCTGCACTGAAACCTGTCAGTGCTGGGAAGTCTCAGGCAAAGCTATGGAGCAGGTCAGTACACCTTCCCCAACCATCCACACACCTTAATGGCTTGAAAACTCTTCAGTGCCTTTTACTGGCATTCCACGAACCTGGTGTGAAGGTGTCTTAACTCTTTTAATTCATTTCTATTTTTGGTAGTCCAGAATGTCTTTTGTTCAAGGAAAGTGCAATCCTGGACCAGGGTACTAGAAGCAGGCCTAAAAAAGGAAGACAACAATGAGAATGAATGAGATTGTCTGTGACTTTATTCAACTAGGGTCCTCATGACTGATCCTCAGGATTTCTTGAGGGCTGACTCTGCTCAGGTGCTGACATTTCTGATCAAATCTAACATGTTTACACATCACAGCACCTTCTCTGGTCATCCCATTTTGTCCTCTTGTCCAACTCTGGAACATGTCCTGGTGCTCAGTATTTCATTGCTGCCTTTTCTGGAGGCTGTGCCCTGCTCCAAATGCAACAGCCCAGAATCACCTGATAACCCCATTGACATAAAGCATGGCTCCTTCCTGCAGAAGTCGCTTGATATCCCATGGCTTACCCTGGAACCTTTCTGCTAGTAACAGCCTCTTTGACTTAAAATTTCATTTTGTACACTAGCATTTAGGTCCCTGATCATTTCCCCATGGCCTCTTCAACAAAATTTCAGTGTTTTCTTCCTATCAGAAAAATATTGGTGTATCAGTTGTCCAACTTCTGCCCTTTCTGTTTCCCTTTATTTTCCCCAATAACTATCATTCTACTCTCAGTTTATATGAGATCATATTTTTTATTCCGCTTATGAGTGAGATCATGCAGTGTTTCCTTTCTGTGTCTGACTTATTTCACTTAGCATAATATCCTCCAGGTCCATGTATGCTGTCACAAGTGATAGAATTTTATTTTTTAATGGATTAATAGTATTCCATTGTGTATGTAGACCATATTTCCTTTACCTAGACATCAGTTGATGGACATTTAGGTTGATTCCATATCCTTGCTATTGTGAGAAATGCTGAAGTTGGTCATTATATTCCATACATTTCTTCATTCCACCTCCTTCAAATCAGAGCAGTTTAAGAATTATAAACTCAACTACTTAAATAGTTATAGAACTATTCACATGATTTAGTTCATATTGAATGAGTTCTGACAGTTTGCATTTTTTGAGAAATTAGATCATTTCATTTAAGTGGTGAGGTTTATATGTGTATGCTAGTGCATAGTTGAAAGAATAGAAAGTTGATATGAAAGAGTATTTATAAGAAGCAGTAAGATATTTTTGTAAAAAGAGAGCAAGAGAAATAATCCCTAAAGGAATTAAACCAACTAAAATAAATTTTAATCAATAATGTGGTATGGGCATATGAACTAATGGATAACTTAATGAAACCAAGTTGAAGGTACCAGAAAAGTTAAAAATATGCACAGAAATCTAAAATGCTTCAATTTAAACCTCAACATTTTTAGTTTTGAAAGATGTAATCATAATCAGTTCTCTTTTGTGACCAAGTTCTCATTTGGAAAAGTTAAATAACAGTATCTTTGTCTGAAGTTCATTTGGATTCTACTGTAAGTAACAAAAGAAAACAAAACAAACCCCCAGAACTGGAAAAATACTTGCTTTGTAAATATATCAGTTTTTGTAACTGTACCAAAACAAATGAGATAATCAACTTTAAAAGAAGAAAGGTTTATTTTGGCTCATATATTCAGAGTTTTCAGTCCATGGTCAGTTGGTCTTTTACTTTTGAACCAGGGGTGAGGTAACACATCATAATGGGGATAGTGTGGTAGAGCAAGACTGCTCACATCATAGGAGGCTGGAATGTGAAAAAGAGAGGAAGATAGCAGGGTTTCACAATTCCCTTTGAGAGAACACCCCCAATGATCTAATAATTCCCACAGGGTCGCACATCTTAAAGATTCTACCACCTTGCAATAGTATTATGGGCTGTGGTTCAATTCTTTAATGCAAAGACCTTTGAGTGACATTATCCAAACCATAGCAATAAAAAAAAAGTTTTGTTTTTACCTTTTCACTTACATAACCAATAGTATGAAGGTAAGTAAACAAAATCCAGTATAGCCTGACGAAAGATGATCAAGGAATCATTCTTCTCTCTTCCCATTCATAAAAATTATATTCAGTGGTTTTGTTAGTTATGAATATAACATGCCCATTGTACCTCCAGGCATTATGTCCTTATTATAGGTGAAAGAATAAAGGAGAAAAATTTAGAAGTATTTATGCTGTCATCAGACAAAATGATTTCCCATATATCCTCATTTTACACTGGAATTATCTTTGGATTAATCATGGACAACAGTCCCAAGTTCAAGGCAACATGGAGAAGTGTTCTATTTTTATTTGAAGGAGCCTGACATTAATTAAAATACGTACAACAAACTCTAGGACAATAGCTAACAAACTTTTTAAAAAGTATACATGATGAAAACATAAACACAGAATGTAGAATAAAAAAGCTCAATTAGCTCAATTGATGGCAGAAAGGAGAACTAAAGATAGAAAACATAGAACAGCTATTGAAATGTAGATTATAATTCAACTAAATCAATAATGATTTTAAATATGAACACGCTAAATACTGCATTTAAGTTAAACTATAAAATTGAATTTAAAAAGTCAAGGCACAACTACCCCTGTTTTCAAGAAATTCACTTTATTTATAAAGATATATATGGACTCATAGCAAAAGGATGAAAAATGTATAGTATATACAAAATGAAATACGTAGCTTTCTTCATATAAGACAAGTGAAAATCAGAATGAGAAATACTATCATGGACAAAGAAACATGTTCCAGAATAATAAGGTTACCAAATATTCAAAGAAATATAGTTTAAATACCTTACTCATGGTCATAATTTTAAGAAGTAGAATAAGCAAAGTTTATGCCAAAGCACTTTTGTAATATATTTTCCATGAGTATTCAGAACTCTTAGTGGGAATGCAATCTGATATCACTGTGTTACTTTCTAATTTTGTGCTAATGTCTCAATTTTTATTAAAATTGCTTTTAGTACATTTTAATTCCTATAGGGATTCTTTCCTTTACTATTCTTTTAATTTTATCAGATCCACTTTTACTTTTTTTTCTTCCTCACATATAGAACTTCACACACATTTCTTGTAGCTACAAAGTCACTTAATGTTGGCCAGGTAACATTTTATCCCTAAAACACTGTTGGCATCAAAATATGACAGCTAACCACTATTAAATCCATAAAATATTTACATAGCAAAGCACATTAAGTTTTAGACACTTGGCAGTTAAACTACATAAAAAGAGGACAAGACCCCCATTCTATGTGTTTCAAATCAGGTGCTCAATGGTCCTGATCAGGCAACCATACACTGGTTCAAAGGACAGCAGAAGCAACAAGCAGTTTACTTCACCATACACTGAATACTAGGATCTAGAAGCACATTATGCAGTTTCCCAAGTACCACAGTGTCAAGTACCACACATCTTTCTGTAAGGTGGTCTCTTAATTCTGGAATGGCAAGTCTAGTTGTTGCAAAATGAAGACAGACAATGCAAAATTTATCCTGGAGAGACAGCCTAGTCATATTATGTATGTGTTGTGATTTTGAACATAACTCATCCCCAAAACATGTAATAATCATCTTTGTTTTTTAGAGTGGGTGATCCATCAATTTAACACTCAACTGATTATTTATTCTTGGTACTATAGTTCCAAAAAGGACTGAGATAGCAACTGTAGATATCCCACATGCAGTTTTTCCCTATGATATGGAAAGTAATTTAAGTATCTCCACAATTAGGATAAACTTCTACAGCTGCTATGTTTTCATCCTTTGAAATACATCCTATCTTTGGTCGACTTTCAGGCTTTAATCCAATTAATCTGTTCATTTTCACAAGAATACAATGTGGTCCTTGGGAATAGCCAAAATCAGAATGATTCATACCACTACATGCTGAAGTAAGAAAATGGGAAACTGACATACAGAATAAATTGGACTCTTCTGTTCAAAAAGTACATGATCAGGACAGACTGAGATTATTCTGTTATTGTACAGAATATGATTTTAGAAACTTCTTAGGTCTTTAATGAACCGTTCATAGGAATTTGGATCAGATACACTGTATGTATATGTCAACCGAGTCACTGATTTTGGAAAAACTAAGTTCTGAATATGGAAGATGGTCACAGTATTTTTCAACCTCATCATTCAGAGTCTGAAGCATAGACTTCTTGGGGAATGAAAAGACTGTAGCCAAGAACCCATAAAAAATTAGGCAGAAGACCAAGATCAAACCCTACCTCTTGGTGGTGTGCCCTGGCAACATTCTGGTGGTTAGGTTACAGATAAGTGTTTCCATTTGACCAGGCTCTGTTTGAAGGACTTCTTTTCATTCTCCATCTTGGTGGATGTGCAGACTTCAAAGGGAAGCACGGGTTCAGGCACAGGGGAGTGAGGAGGCACCTTCCACTCTAGAGACAGCCAGGTAGAAGGCATCATGGACCAAGACATCACCTCCTCCATGGCAGCACTGGTGACTGCACCGTGCTATCCTAGTATAAGATTGGACCAAAAAACCTGATTTCTCTGACCCTTCACTATTCTTTAGTGAAAATTTCTTAATGACTCCTGTAAATATTATTTCATTTTATTATGTTATACATGATTTCTGTTAAGAATTCTGTTAAAATTTATCTTAAATATGTGTCCATGACTAAAAACAGAACTTCCACAGGCATGAGATAGAGAACTGAAAAGAAAGATGGATAGGAATATTGGCTAACAAGTTAGAAATCACCATATAGGTATACTGTTTTGAAAAATAAGGAAATACATTACAATAACACAAGCAAATATTTTTCATTTTCAAACAAGAAATTAAAATTAAAGACATGGAAATGTTAAAACAAACCCTTTGGTAGTGCATTACAGCTGGATATATTATTATTAATCCATGTATATTTTACTATGTGTCTAGTTCTTTAAGTAAATAAAGATAACTATTTCTATATACTGAGATTAGTTTTCAAACATATAATTCATAGCTCTTTCTTTCTAGAGGGCTAAGAAATGCTGACACCTCAGCAGCAGCAGCGCGCGTGCACACACACATACACACATACACACACACCTAGTTCCCAGAATTTGTACTACAAATACCATTCAACAATTAAAGGCCAGGTGCAGTGACACACATCTGTAATCCCAGTGGCTCAGGAGGTTAAGGAAGCAGAATCATAGGTTTGAAGCCAGCATCAGAAACTTAATAATCCTGTGAGCAAACTGGGGAGACCAGGTCTCAAAGTTTAAAAAACCAAGGAGGGCTGGGGATGTGGGTCAGTTGTAAAGTGCCTCTGGGTTCAATACCCAGTACCAGAAAAAAACAAAAAACCCCCAAAACAATAAAAGGAGCCAGAGATCATATATTGATGGTTAATTGCAGAAATGAGTGATGGACCTAGAATATCTTGTAGTGAAAACTACGTATTTTTTGGAGAAAAAAATGAGGTAAGGTGATAACACAACTGCCGAACTGAAAGATACCAAAAAGGCCAAAGTTGGAATGATTTGAAGAATGAAAAAATATTTTTGAAATCAAATCCAATGAGTATGACTTATATTCATGAACCAATACTGATGAAAATAAAAGGAATGATGAATGAATGGTGGCAAGAGGACAACTCTTCCTTTCAAAAGGATTCCAATTAAAAAATGTAGAGGGAATGGGAGAAAAGGATAATCACCACTAAATCATCCCTGAAAGAATTATGGTAGACAATGAAAAGTAATATGAGTTGACAAAAGTTTACAAGAATAACATATTTGCATAGACTCAAAGTATTTCCTCTCAAAATTAACAACTTTGATACTTTAAATAGGTGTCTACACATTTTTGACATACCTCTGGAGGTGTAGCGTAAGTTTCATACTCTTGAGTGGAGGCTGAATTTAACAACCAACTTAATTAACCAAGTTCTTGAGGTTTGTCGAGACTTACTGACATCATGAGTGGCTGTAGATGATGCCATGAGAAGGGCACAATGCCTATGCAGTATTAGTCCTCCAAATCTGTAACCTCAGTCTAATCAAGAAAAAATGTCAAATATGAACAATTTGTGGGACATTCTACAAATGCTTACCTAAAGTTTGTTTCATAGTCAAAAAACAAAACAAAACAAACAAACAAACAAAAAAAAAATAAATACAGAAGTAAAGACTTAGGGCCTGTCACACATAGGAGAAGGCTGAGGAAACATAACTAAAGGATCCCATATTGGCTGCTGGATCTGCAAAATGAAGTTAGTTGAAAAACTTGTGAAATCTGATTTATGTCACAGATTAGAAAGTAGTGTTTTTACCATGATTAGTTTCTCAGTTTGATAATGGTACTATGCATTTGTAAGATATTAACATTAGTGAAAACTGGGTAAAATAGGGAAGGGAAATCTCTGCACTGTATTTGTAAGTCTTTTGCAGCTCAAAAATTATCTTAAAATGTTAAAAAGACACAGCAAAATGGTAGGTAGTATTTTGAGGAAACATGACAGTTAACATTTCTAATATATAAAGTAAATATAAGTGAAGAAAGATTTTTACATGATTTTAATATTCCAGAAATAAGGAAAGAGTTAAATTTTGTTGCAATAGGAATTTGGAGAGAAGTGATTGGACCTGAGATACAGAGAAGTACACTTGACAGAATTTGACTCCTTCAAGAACATTAATTCTTTAATTTTCATTGTTGCATATATTCACCAGAGCAGCACATATATAAGTTCTCAGTAAATTGCGAATCAGATTTATAATGGGAATGAGAAAAAGAGAATCATATACAAAACTACATAAACCATAGAAAGCAATCCATCATGTACCATTAAAAATTTATCAAGTTAAGAACAGATACTTCTTAGCAATGTAAGTAAAGATACCTGGAGCTTGCTTTAAACTACAGGGAAGGTTTTGATCACATTTATAACATTTATAGGTGTCAACTTTATATAAATTTCAGTTAGTCAACCTAGCAATACTTAGGGCCATTTCTTTTCACTTTACACTAACCCTACTTAAATTTTCTTAATGGTTCTTTAGCATAACTATTGTTACAACTGATAAAATGAGAGTGCTTATTTATAGTCTTCATGTTGCAAATATGTTTAGCATATTTTGGTATATCAGATTTATGCCTTAAAATGCATCTTGGTTCCTCTTGATTGGAGATGTGAAAAATCGCATATTTATATTCAATATATGCATGAATTCAACCATTTGGATGATAGAAGTCATTGGGCAATGTCTTCAGAAAATACATAAATATTAAATACCCTTTTAAAAGTTCACTGATGATATATGGCAAAGTTATTAATATGTCAGTCTTACCACTGAGAGTGGTTGTTTTGGTTTGTATGTGAGGTGTTCCCCAAAAGCTCACATGTGAAACAATGCAGGAAGGTTCAGAGTAGAAATGATTGGGTTGTGAGAGTCTTAACCTAATCAGTGAATTAATCCCCTTAGAGGGATTAACTGAGTTGTCACTGAGGTGGGAGGTGTGGCTGGAGGAGGTGGGAATTGGGGTGTGGCTTTGGGGTATATATTTTATATCTGGAGAGTGGAGTCTGTCTCTCTCTCTCTCTCTCTCTCTCTCTCTCTTTCTCTGTTTTGTGATCATCATGTAAGCTGCTTCCCTCTGCCACACTCTTCTGCTATGATGTTCAGACTCACCTTGAGCCCTGAAGAATGGAGCTGGCCTTCTATGGAATAAGACCTCTGAAACTGTGAGCCCTCAAAAAACCTTTCCACCTCTATAATTGTGCTGGTCAGATCATTTAGTCACAGCAGTGAAATAGCTGACTGAATCAGTGGTATACTGAAGATAATAATAAAATTATATATATTATTTGTATAAATAATTACATATGTATAATTATATGCATGATTATTTATAAAAATAATTAATATATAATTATATATTTATGCATATATGAGTATAAGCATAAAAGCATTTTAAAGATAAATTCTAAATAATAGTTATTAAGAATAGTCAATTCAGAGTACTTTTCAGTTTATTCCTTAAATGGCCTTGTGTACTTTAATTTGAACTTCATAAATACTTAATAATGTGAAAATGTAAATGCTATCAATTTTATAGTGACTCTGTCCATATTTGTACATCTATTACCAAGAAAATAGACAGGTAAAATGATTTCACAATAAATGCATTGTCTTTGAAAATAGGATATAGGTATGAAATCTAGAACATCTAGAACAGATGAGTTATGTATATTATGTATATTATTATTAAGTAGTAATTTATCAGGCAATGTAAGATACATAAATTTTATACAATGAGAAAAAATATGAAACAAAGAAAATTACGTTAATTTCACAAGTTTTTTTCACAAGAAGTCTTTAAAATGTAAAAGAAACAAAAACTTAGGACATGGAAAATTGTTAAAGTTATATCAGATAAAATAATCAGGTCAATACTAATCATTCCATAAATTTTAATAAATGTGAATGCATTAAGTGCCCTAATGAAAGTCAGATATTTCAAAATAGATAAAAATGATGTGAAACATACCAGAAAAATCCAACATTTAACAGTTCACAATTAATAATTCTAAAGTATAATGATACAGAGAAATTTAAAATAAAGGAAGATTCAAAGATTTATTAATGAAGTGCTAAAAGAATCAAAGCTGAGGTGTATTGTACATAAAGGAAAAAGTAGAAGTCAAAGTAAAAACACTGAAAGGAATAAGCAATGATGTCTTTCACAGTTTATAATTGTACCCAAGTGGAAATAATGCAATCATAGTTATAAACCATTTATCATTTATTTAAAAATGTACCTAATTACTGAGTTTTAAAATAGAAAAAAATTAAATGGTAGAAGCAGAAGGAAAATTGAAAAGTGACATATCTACAGTCTTAGTTGGAGATGAACATACTTTCTCAGAATTAAAAAGACCTACAATGAAATGGGGAATAAAGCTATGAACAATACAATTAATAATATTGTGCAATCTCATTTTTGGAATCTGAAAAAATATATACAAAGAAACTGTTTACAAGGGGTGGGAACATGGAGGAAATGAGGAGATATACATAGAGGATAAAAAGCATATTTTATAACAAGTCTAGAGATTAAATGTATGTTCAACATGTGGACTATATGTAATAAAGTTGTATTGTGTATGGGACTCCTGCTAAATGAATAGGTTATAGCTGCTCTTGCCACAAAAAAACAACATGAGTAACTGTTTCAGATAATGGATATGTTAATTTACCTCATTATATAGTAAACTTTTCACTATATATATGTATGCCATAGCATCATGTTGTATACTTCAAATATACACAATAAAATTCATTTTAGAAAAATGAGATATTATTGGAGAGTTTTTAAGGGAAATTTTTAGGGCACTTTTTTTTTCATTTTACCACATTTAATTTTTCTTCTTTACATTTTTATTTGTTCCTTTTAATTGTATATAACAGTATCAATTTTGACATATTTATACAATCATATCTTATTCTAATTAGGATTCCAGTCCTTTGGAAATACACAATGTTGATATTCACTGGGTGTACTCATATGTGTACATAGGAAAGTTAGGTTAGATTCATTCCACTGTCAAATAATATTTGGAATACTTTCTAAGTTCTGTGGATGTATTCTCAGATTCCTATTTGTTCTTCTTATAAACTTTGAAGATCAAAGAATATTACAACTATAGTTTTTGCCTACTAACACAGTGTTTCAGTCTTCCTTCCTACAAGAACAACAGCAACAACTCATAACACAGCTTATGATTTTATTTTTTTAATTTTTTTTTTCACATTTAAGAAACATGCTTAAATGTTTGATATGTTATTCATTGAGAAAAACAAGGTATTGAACTGTATTGATCACATGATCCCACTTGCAGTTTTTAAAGAAATTGATACTCTGGAACACACACATTTATAGAACAGAATTTTGTAAGGAAAAATACCATTCCCTCTTCTAAGAAAAACACCATTCTATTTGCTAGAATGACTTAGAGTCAAAGTGTTGGATAGATGCTGCTACTTTTTTATATTTTGCATTCTTAATGTTCCTGAGGAGTTGAGGGTGTAGCTCAGTGGCATAGCACTTGCCTAGCATGCACAAGGCACTGAGTTTGATACTCAGCATGCACAGATAGATAGGTAGGTAGAAAGATAGATAGATAGATAATAGATAGATAGATAGATAGATTTAGCACGCAACCTAACGGAAAAATAAAAATTGAAAATGAAAAAATAAAAGAGGGCTCCCTCCCAAATTATATAAGCTGCAAATTCCACAAATTCTAGATTCTCATCTGTTCACTCATTGAGATATTTTACCTGTGTATTTGGAAAGCTTCTTCTTCTGGGGCATAGGGAATGACACTTTCATCAGATACTTTTGTTTTTGTTGTTTTATTTTGTTATTTGGATTGCAAGTTCCAGTCCAGCCTGGGCATTTTAGAGAAACCCTGTCTCAAAATACAAAGGACTGGGACTTAACTCAATATTAGAGCTCCCCTGGTTTAAATTCTACAAACCAAAAACAAACAAACCAACAAATAAAAAACCTAATGGTGACTTCTGCCTGCATTCTCAGCTATTCCAAGATTGACACAGGAGGACCACTTGAGCTCACAAGCTCAAGACCAGCCTGGGCAACATAGTGAGATCCTACCTCAAATAGCTTATGATTTCAGTTTTCTAAATCACATACTTAAAGATTCTTATTTATGATAAGCTTAAATCTTCTTCCTTGTAGCTTTCAAACTTGACTCCTAATTCATAACCCTTAAGTCCCAAAATATAAACTGATTATCATTGTGCACCATTAAAAGCCTGTTTTGTTTCCTATGTGATGTCATTGTGAAGAAAAACATTATGTCAAATCTCAGAATCACATTTTGTCAATAGTTTATTCTGAAATAATTGTAGACTCACATGCAGTTGTAAGAAATAATTCAGAGAGATTCCATATCGTGTTAACCCAGTTTTACCCAATGCTAATATTGTACATAAATATTGTAAAATATCAATCCAGAAATCCATTGATAACATCCATCACTCTTACTTAGATTTCACCAATTTTACATGCACTTATATGCTCAATCTGTGTGTGAGTTTGTATGTGTATGCAACTTGTTCCATGCAATTTTAGTATAAGATAGTGTTGAGGAGTGTTATGGTTTGGATCTGGAATGTCACCCCAAAAGCTAATGTATTGAAAGTATTGTCTGCAATGCATTAGGGCTAAGAGGTGAGGATTTTAGGCAAGGATTAGATCATAAGGGCTGTAACTTCATCAGTGGATTAATCCATTTGATGGATTAATATTATAAATGGACTATTGAATGGTAACTGTAGACAAGTGGATAATGGCTGTAGGAAGTAGGTCAGTGGAAGTATGCAATCTCATTTGTGGAATCTAAAATTATATTATCTCTGGCTCCTTATACTCAAGCTCAGTCTAATTCCTTGTTTTCAACAACTGAGAAGTTTTCCTTCTCCATGTCCTACCTCCATGATGTTCTGCTTCATTGTAGGTGCAGAGAGATGGAGTTGACTAACCATGGACTAAGACTTCTGAAACTGTGAGCACCCCCAAATTATTTCTTCTTCTGAATTGTTCTTGTCAGTTATTTTGGTCACAGCAACAAAAACTCTAACACAAGGAGGAAATATAAGTTCTCTTCATCTCTAATAGTAGTTGGAACAGATCAGTTTAATAAAAGGAAGATTTAAAAGGCAAAAAAATCACTTGGTTTATACCTAAAGGACTTAAAATTAGCATACTACAGTAATGCAGTCATATCAATGTTTATAGCAGCTCAATTCACAATAGCTAGACTGTGAAACCAACATAGATGCCCTTCAACAGATGAATGGATAAACTGTGGTATATATACACAGTGGAATATTACTCAG
>JAJEJO010004117.1:213450-231613 GCA_020662805.1 Glaucomys volans
GGTCAATAAAAATAAACAGAATTAAAAAAGAAAAAAAAATCAAACAAGTTTATTAACATGGGAAGTGAACACAGTATGGGAGAAATGTCAATGAAAGTTAACTCAAGGCAATAGCTCAGAACCCAGTCTTACATTATATGTGCAACAAAGAACAATAAATTGCTAGAGAAATGACAGTAAAAAGGGAAGTGGCTTTAGGCTTCCAAAGAGGGGAACCTATGGGAAGGCAAAAAGGGAAGAAAGCAATGGAGTAAATTTATTTTCAAGTTCCTCCAGTGCCATGTCTGGGCTGAGAAGACTTGTCTTCAGTAAAGGAGAATTTATATACCATCTTTAGGCTGAAAAAATGGAAGATATGGACAGTGTTTGCTCCATTTGCTGCTGCTTATTTTCTTTAACACAAAATATTTTTAAAATTATTTTATTTTTGCAGACTGCATTTTGATTCATTGTACACAAATGGGGTACAAATTTTCATTTCTATGGTTGTGCATGATGTAGATTCACACCATTCATGTAATCATACATGTACATAGGGTATTATGTTTGTCTCACTCCACTATCTTTACTTCCCCTACTCCCTCTCCTCCCCTCATTTCCCTCTACACAATCCAAAGTTCCTCCATTCTTCTCTTACCACCACCCACGCACCCATTATGTATCATCATCCACTTTCTCTTTTTATATCAAACATATGGATGTATTGAGATTACAAATTCTAGTTGCCTCCAATAGACTCATATGTTCACTACCACATTTCTACCCAAAGAATTCATCTACCCCTTATATTACCCTTTTTTAGCTTTTGCCACCTCTTCCCTCATTTCCATTTCTGGGAACCACTAATATTTTCTCCATCTGAATAATTTTGTTATTTAAATAATCTTACATAAATGGAATCATATAGTGTGTGACCTTTTGAGATTGTTTTTTCAGGTAGCGTAATGCTATTGGTATTCATTCAAGTTGTTGTATGTATCAAAGGCTAGCATCTTTTTATAACTAAGCAGTAATTTGTGGTATATATATACCATAGTTTACATGTTAACGGACATTTTGATGTTTCTACATTTTGGCTTTATAATTAGAGTTGCTGTGAACATTTCTTTGAGGGGAAAATGTATATCTATGTCTTCAAACATATTGTATGAATTCATTGTTAAATTTATGCAACTAGTGAAATTTCAGCTTTGTAGACTGTCATATTCTTTTCTGAAATAACAATACCACTTTACATTTCAAACAGCTTTCTATGAGTGATTCAGTTTCTCTGTATCATTGCTATCATTTGGTGTTAACACATTTTTTTACTTGAGTCACTCTGAGAGGTATGCAGCACTATTTCATTGTACTCTTAATTTGCATTTCTCTAATAGCTACTGCTATTTGAATATTTTTCACGTGCTTATTTGCCATATGTTCCTTGTTGATGTGTTTGCAACTGTTTTCCCAGGTTTTTATTAAGATCTAATGTTTGTATATCTATATTTAGTACAATATTGTAAATCAATACAAATAAACAATGTAAAATAATCAAATCAAGGTAAAATAAGTTGGTTGCTTCTTTGCTGTTGAGTTTTGAGTTTTCATATATTCTAAATACAATTCTGCTGATTATGTGATTCAAAAATATTCCTCCCTGTCAAAATTTTCTCTTCATAGTCTTTTAAGTCGCTTTCACAAAACAGAATTGTAGAATTATGGTTAAGTGCATATATAAGTAAGAAATGTGAGTAGTATTATATTTTAAATTTTGATTTCCAAATGTTCATTGCTAATCTACAAAAATTAATTGAGTTTTTTAGTGTCCTTGTACACATAACAATACTAAACATGCTTATTCTACATGGTTTGGTGTAGATTCTTAAGAATTTTCTATGTATACAATCATTTCAGCTTCAAATAAGGATAATTTTATTCCTAGTTTTCCAATCTGTATGTCTTTTTCTTTTATATACATATTTTTAAATTTCACCTGTTAGAATTTCTTGTACCATGTTGCATATCATATTTTGAAATTTAAAAATGTTTTCTTTATTATACCATAGGTAAATTTTTCAATGCTTCCTCTTGATATTTGGCAATTTTTTCCAAGCAAAGTAAAATTCCATGTACAAATTTATTTAATTTTAAAAATTTTGTTTGAGAAGGAAACTGTATTATGGCTCACAGTTCAGAAGTTCAGTCTATGTTCAGTCAATTCCATAGCTCTGGGCCCAAGGGGAGGCTGAATATCATGGCAGAAGGACATGGTGGAGGTGCCCTCAGGACATGACAGCCAGGAAGCAGAGAGAGATAGAGATAAAGAAAACTGAGAGCACTTCACTCAACATGGACAAAATATAAACCCCAAAGACATGCCTCCAGAGACCTTCTTCCTTTAGCCACACCCTACCTGTCTACAGTTACCATCCAGTTATCCATATCAGTGTATTAATCCACTGATTAGGTTATAGTTCTCATAATCTAACAATCTTACCTTTGAACATTCCTGTATTGTCTCATACCTGAGGTTCTTGAAGACACCTCACTTCTAATTCATAACATTCTGCCCCTGGCCCTCAGAAGCTTAGTTCTAGCTCACAACACAAAATAAATTTAGTTCATTTTCAGGAGTCCCCATAATCCATCATTGCCCAAAAATCCATGTCCAAAATCTCATCTGAGATGGCAGAAACAATATTGGATATATTCCCCTATAAAGATGAAAAGTAATTTACATATGTCTAATATATAATGGCATAGAATAAACATTTCCATTTCACAGGGGAGAATAGGAGCATAGAAAGAAGATATGGGACCAAAGCAAAACCAAAATATAGCTGGGCAAACAAGTCCTGCAGCTTTTTATCCAGCCTCTGGGGTACATGGCATCATTTTCTCTCCAAAGGGCTTATGTAACTCCACCCTTATGGAATTGTGGAACACAGTCTGTACTGCTTCTATCTTAGCTTGTCTCTGCTCAAATCTTTCAACTTTCCTCAGCGTATGCCCCACATTACTGGCATCTCCTAAACTCGAGGGTCTCCACTGAAGGTTTGGCACCCTTCTCACATCTTCACTCGTCACCCTCTCAGGGTCTTACTATAGGAATTTCAACACTGCTACACTTTTCCTGGCCTTCCTTTGAAATCTCAGTGGAAGCCTCCATGAATCCTTATTCCTTCCTACAGAACTAGCACTAGGTGGTTGATGACAATATCTGCCACTAGCTCAAGCTGTAGCAAAACGTGCTGAGACCATTGCTGTAGCAGCCTCTGAGTGCCTGTGTGACTGAGCATGATGACCAACTCCCTAAGCTTCCTTGTGCAAGCATTATGCCCCCGTGGTCCCTTCTCAAAGAAATTTATATTTTTCCATCCTTTAGCCTGAGATGTGTGTGGTCTTGTTAAATCCTGAGATGCCCTCAAGTCATCTTTCCCAATGTTTCTGGGTAAAGCACTTAGTATTTCATTATTATCTGCAATCTCTTTTAACAACCACACCATCCTTAGCTCCATTCTTGCTCACACTTTTCTGCAGTTTTCTGGACCAACTGCAAAATATGAATGTGTTTATATATTGCTTTCTGCTTCTGATTATTACAGTAAAGTTAGTTGAAAGTCACCAACAATATCCATGCCACTGCCTGAATGCAGTACTGCCTTAAATTTTTCTCTGCTAGGTTAATTAGTCCATAACCTTTAAATTCAGACTAATGGGAAATCTCAGGACACGGAGAAAATGTAAATAACTTCTTTACCAGAAAGTAAGATGAATGGCGTCTAGTCCAATTTCTTTTTTTTAATTTTAATTTTTAAAATTATTTTTACAGACTTCATTTTGATTCACTGTACATATATGGAGTACAAACTCTCATTTCTATGGTTGTGCATGATGTACATTCATATCGTTCTTGTTAATCATACATGTACATAGGGTAATGATGTCTCATTCCACCGTTTTTCATACCCCCACTCCCACCCTCTCTCATTTCCCTCTACATAATCTAAAGTTCCTCCATTCTTCTCTCACCGCCCCACCCCCGCAACCAGATTCTATATCATCATCCACTTATGAGGGAAAACATTTGGCCTTTGTTTTTTTGAGATTGGCTAATCTCATTTAGCATGATAATCTCCTATTCCATCCATTTATCTGCAGATTCCATAATATCATTCTTCTTTATGGCAGAGTAGTATTCCACTGTATATATATATATATATATATATACCACAGCTCCTTTATCCATTCATCTGTTGAAGGGCATCTAGGTTGGTTCCATGGACTAGCTATTGTGAATTGAGCTGCTATAAACATTGATGTGGCTGTGTTACTGTAGTATGCTGATTTTAAGTTCTTTGGATATAAACCAAGGAGTGGGATAACTGGGTCAAAAGGTGGGTCCATTCCAAGTTTTCTGAGGAATCTCCACACTATTTTCCACAGTGGCTAAACCAATTTGCAACTCCACCAGCAATGTAAAAGTGTGCCTTTTTCCCCACAGGCACGCCAACATCTATTACTGTTTGTGTTCTTGATAATAGCCATTCTAATTGGAGTAAGATGAAATCTTAGAGTTGTTTTAATTTGTATTTCTCTAATTACTAGAGATGTTGAATACTTTTCCATGTATCTATTGATCGCCTGTTCATTCACTTCGGTAAAGTGTCTCTTCAGATCCTTGACCCATTTATTGATTGTGTTCTTTTTATTTTTGGTGTAAAATTTTGTAAGTTCTTTATGAATTTTGGAGATTAGTGCTCCATCTGAAGTGCATGTAGTAAAGATTTTCTCCAACTCTTTAGGCTCTCTTTTCACATTATTGATTATATCCCTTGCTGAGAAAAAGTTTTTTAGTTTGAGTCCATCCCATTTATTGATTATTTGATTTCTTGTGCTTTGGGAGTCTTGCTAAGGAAGTCTGATCCTAATCCAACATGATGAAGATTCAGGCCTATTTTGTCTTCTATTTGGTGCAGGGTCTCTGGTCTAATTCCTAAGTCGTTGATCCATTTTGAGTTGAGCTTTGTGCAGAGTGAGATAGAGGTGTAGGTTCATTTTGCTGCATATGGATTTCCAGTTTTCCCAGCACCATTTGTTGAAGCGGCTATCTTTTCTCCATTGTATGTTTTTGGCTCCTTTGTCTAGTATGAGGTAATTGTATTTATGTGGGTTTCTCTCTGTGTCCTCTATTCTGTACCATTGGTCTCCTTGTCTATTGTGGTGCCAGTACCATGCTGTTTTTGTTACTATTGCTCTGTAGTACAGTTTAAGATCTGGTATTGTGATACCTCCTGCTTTGCTCTTTCTGCTCAGGATTGTTTTGGTTGTTCTGGGTCTCTTATTCTTCCAGATGAAGTTCATGATGGCCTTCTCTATTTCTATGAAGAATGTTATTGGGATTTTAATTGGAATTGCATTGAATCTGTATAGCACCTTTGGTAGTATGCCCATTTTGATAATATTAATTTTGCCTATCTAAGAACATGGGAGATCTTTCCATCTTCTAAGGTTTTCTTCAATTTCTTTCTTTAGTGTTCTGTAGTTTTCATTGTAGAGGTCTTTCGCCTCTTTTGTTAGATTGATTCCCAGGTATTTTATCTTTTTTGAGGCTATTGTGAATGGGGTAGCTTTCCTAATTTCTCTTTCAGAAGATTCATCACTTATGAAAAGAGATGCATTAGATTTATGCATATCGATTTTATATCCTGCCACTTTCCTGAATTCATTTATGAGTTCCAGAAGTTTTCAAGTGGAGTTTTTTGGGTCTTCTAAATATAGAATCATGTCATCAGCAAATAGTGACAGCTTGAGTTCTTCTTTGCCTATTAATATTCCTTTAATTTCTTTGGTCTGTCTAATTGCTCTGGCCAGAGTTTCAAGGACTATGTTGAATAGAAGTGGTGAAAGAGGGCGTCCCCACCTTGTTCCAGTTTTTAGGGGGAATGCTTTCAGCTTTTCTCCATTTAGAATGATGTTAGCTGTGGGCTTAGCATAGATAGCCTTTACAATATTGAGGTATGTTCCTACTATCCCTATTTTTTCTAGTGTTTTCAGCATGAAGGGGTGTGATATTTTATCAAATGCTTTCTCAGCATCTATTGAAATAATCATATGATTCCTAATTTTGAGTCTATTGATGTGATGAATTTTGAAACCACATGAGCCAGTCTTCACTGTCCATATTAGTTTTCTGGTCTTCTGAACTTCCATTAGAATTACTCATTAAGCTTCACTTGCAACATTCTTAAGATTTCCAAACCTGCATCTCTAACTTTTTTTTACATCTCTAAATTTTTTAAAACTTTTCCCACAAACCAGATCCAAAGGTTTCTCAACCACAAGGTCCTTTATTCACAGAAATTTCCCCACTTCATGGTACCAATTTCTGTTTTAGTTTGCTTTTCATCACCAAGAATAAAATGCCTGAAAAGAACATGTTATAGGAGGAAAGTTTATTTTGGCTCACATTTTTTAGAGGTTCAGTCCATGATCAGTAGGCTTAGAGTTCTGGACCCAAGGTGAAGCAGAACATTGTAGTAGAAGGTGTGGCAGAAGAAAGGACCTCAGTACATGATACAAAGGAAGAAGAGAAATTCATATAATATTAATGTAAAATAATGAGCTGTTGTATTTTATTTAACAAATAACATAATTTATGTTATATCCATTACTTAATTGTGACTATTTTATTTTGTTAAGGTATCTTGAATCATTAGTAACAAGGGTCCAAAATAAATTTAATAAGATGGAGTTTTGTATGTCATTTGCACACAAATTTCACTTGTGAGGACAAAGGATAAGTTTTATGTCATTTTCTCATTGTTACAAATATTGAAATTTCCTGAACAATTGTCTTTGTATGCTCTGGTCTTCAGTGGTCATTACTTTGGCAATGTTAACATTATAAAAGCCCTTTGAAATGAACTGATATTATTTTAACTTATTAATGATGAAGAATGGGGGCAGTGACAGTTAATGACATCCCTATAGCAATACTGGAGCGGGTAAAGAATATTGCTGTTTTATTTATCTAATAATCTTTGCTTTATGAATATTTGAATGAACTAATAGCCACATTTAATGGGAAAATTCCTTCTTTAGCTTCATGAACTACTGTGATATTATGAGAATTATTCTACAAACCCACATAATATGGCTTGCATTGCTCTTGGAGTATTATTTGATTCTGCTTTGGAATTTTCCTACTTAGTTTCCTATCTGTCTCATTTATTGTAAACTCGAAAAATAAAGCAAAGTATTTCTGATCAATCTTCGTTACACAGGAAGCATACCTTACTCAGTGGCGGACATATTACTCTAAAAAAATGAGCCAGTAGTTTAATATTTCATTCTCAATACCAATTAGTTCAGTGGATATTGTCAATCATCTATTTATAGTTTCTGATATTATAGGCACAGGTTAATATTAAAAAGGCCACATTTTTCTTCCTGAAATACTTTACATCCTGTGGAAATTGATTCAATATGAAGTCCAAAGGTATGCTGGATTCATTGGGACTCTTATCAGTTATTTACATTTAGAAGCAATTAGTACAATGAAGTTACATTTTTCCCCAAATCTGACAAAACATGGGTTATTTAAAATGTACAAATTTTTAGACAATTGGCAAATCTCATTTAAATTCTCATCTCAGGGAACAAAAACATGTTCTTTACCATGTAACACAAATATGGCCACAGATATATTGGTAGTAGAATTTACTCTTGGGGTATTTGAATTTGCTGTTTGAAACATCCATACCTTTATATCCTATTTGCCTTGTGGTTGTGTACATTCTTCAACAAACAAATTGTTCAGATTTATGGGTTTAACCTATTGCCATGAAAGATGCTGTTGTCACCTGCCAAGTAGAATGAACCATACATTTTTAACTCATTACTCTGTGATGTAGTACTTTGAACTAAAATATCTGAATATGAAATGCTTCATCACATTACTCTTTTTGTCTATCTAGGATCTGAAAGATTATAGTTGTATTAATTCAATTTGAAGAATTACAGCATATTTGTTATAAGTGAAACACAGTACCAGAGAGTATAGATTCAAAGGAAAAAATATTGCCTTTAACGGAGTATATATTACAGTCATTAAGTACTTTCAGACCAGATACTTGTGTTTAAATCTCTTTATTTTTTATTTTAAGACATTATTGAAGTATAATTGATGTATTATAAAACATACATAATTAAGGCATGCAATTTGATAAGTTTCAAAACAAGTATATACTCATGAAAGCAACACCACTATAAAGAACATAATCATCATTCTCAACAGTTTTTTCATAATCTTTTGTAACCCCCACTTTATGCCCAATCTTGTCTAATCCCACACATTTTTCTGCTTTGTGGCACTACACATTAATTTTCATTTTCTAGAATGAAAATTTCTAGAATTCATATTAATGGAATCATGTGATATATACTATTTTTTCAGATTTTTTCACTCTGTAATTACTTTGATATTCACCAATATAGTATATATCAATGGTTCATTGATTTTTATGGTTATTCACCTGTTGCTAGAAATTAGGCCTGTTTCCCATTTTGAACTATTACAAATAAAGCTACTATGGATATTCATGCGCAAGTCCTTTGTAGACAAAGTTTTTTCCATTCTCTTGAATAAATACCTGGGAGTGTAATGACTGGGTAGCATCAGAAGTGTATGTTTAACTTTTAAGTAAAATGAAAAATTGTTTTCCAAAGAGACTGCTATTTTGCATTTCCCTCAAAAACTATGAGTTCCAGTTGCTCTACATCCTCACAAACACTTGGCATGCCACTCTTTTTAATTTTAGCCATGTAAATAGTTATACATCAGTGTCTCATTGTGGTTTTGATTTGCATTTCCATAAGGACTAATGATGTTGAGTTTTTTTGTCACTTGCTAGCATTCAGAGAGACTTTCCTTCTGTGTGTGGCTTCTCTTTTTTATTCTTCAGCACTGTTTTCTGAAGAGCAGAAATTAAATTTAATGAAGCCCAATTTTTTGAGTTTAACTTTTTACAGATTTCTTTCATGGTCTGCCTTTGGTTTAGAAATAATCCTTCCCTAAATCAAGGTCACCTAGTCTTTCTCTTACAAGTTTTTAATTTTTTAGGTTTTACATTTGTATCTGTGAACCATTTTGTAGTTACTTTTTTTATGTGGCTGTGTGGTTCACGTCTCCATGTAGATTGAAAATTGAATGGAACTATTTACTGAAAAGAGTAACTTTATTCATTGTATTGCTTCAGAGCATTTGTAGGAAGTCAGTTAAACATATGTGTGGTGTTTTTTTCTGGGAGTTCTATTCTGTTCCATTCATCTGTGTATCTATCCTTATATCAATAGCTCACTGCATCCTTATATTTATTCCTAAAATCAATTGGCAGAAGAATTCTTAGTTTTACTTTGGTAAATTTCTTTTGTTTATTCTGTGTCCTTTCAATATGAGTGTGTCAATTTCTGCCCCTGGATATACAACAAATCTCCTAAAACAAACCAGTCATTATATTTTTTAAAAAATATGACTTTTATTTTTAATTGTCCACACTAAATATACATATATATGGGTTGAGTTTTAATGATTTTTCTTTTTATTGTGGGTGGTAATTTTTGACTGGAATGTCAAGTTACATGAATTTTACAGTGATGTTGTAAGTGTGTGAAATAGCTATCTCTTTTGGGACATAGTTAAGATTCTTGGAAATACTTGATTCTTTCTAGGCAAACTTTGATGCTTGGTTATATAAGAACAGAATAATCTTCAACCTAAGAAAGGCTAAATTTTCCCCAATCCTGGGGAACTATTCTTCTAATTTTCTCAATGCCCTGTGAATTGTGAAGATTTCATCTGTGCTGGTGAGAACATGAAGGCTTTTCAGTTCTGTATAAATCCTGCAGATTGTTTCCTCTGCCTGTTTCAGGTGATTTTTTTTTCCCCAAACTCATATAGCTTCTTCACATGCATGTGTTGATCAGTACTCAGCTGACAACTCAAGAAGGACTACTTAGTGCCTGTGGAGTGCTTGCTGTGAAGCCCTCTCCTCTCTATTATTCTTTCCTGTGAATTCTAGTGTCCTTGGCCTCACCAGACTTATAGGTCTTCTTTATTAACTCAATAAGGTTGTTAAGGTCCATCATCTTTTCTTCTTTCCCTATATTGTGGACTGGAAACTTTCCCTGGTCAGTAACCTGAAATGGTTTTTAGTCTCCCTTCATTTTTTACCCCCATCCAATGATCATCATATTGTGTTTGGTTGTTTCTAGTTGTTTTTCAAATGTATTAGCTGTTTTAGGTAGGAAGTGATATTCAGTACCTGTTACTCCATTTTGACAAGAAGATTAAGTTTCTGTTGAATCTTGATTTCACAATTAATTCATTCTGTAACCTTGGGCTAGTTATGTAACCTTGGAAAACCTTGGTTTTCTTATCAGTTAAATATAGGTAAAATTGTTCTTAATTTGTAAGGTCATTTTAATAATTGTCATATCATTGGTTATAAACCAGAATAAATAATGAAATCAACTATTATCATTAGCAATTTGGGGCTCATAATTTATTTTGGGATGCAACATAACAACACGCACAATGAATTAAAGAAATGAATGAACAAATGACTAAATAGGATATATCAAATTCGTATTTTTATAATAAACCCGGGTGCTAGTTTAGGAACTAACTGTATAATAATGCACAAAACACATGTGATCACTGCCTTTATATGAATAATGTAATTAAGTGTTAGGAAGTATGAAAATAAATATGAAGAAAAGTGTTACATGGTAAGAGAAAAATTTGGGGGTACTAATTTGTTTATGTTATTTCCTGAGTACATTACATTTAAAAAATTATATTGAAAAAAAAAAAAGACAAGAAAGCCTGTTAAGACAAGAAAGTATAGGGAAGGCTGTGGAAAACAATAATCTTAGGGAGAAATAAATTATGATAATGAATGTTCACAGAGATTGGATTCTAACCTTCATCCTCAACCTCATCATCTTCATCCTCTTCTTTTTTTAAATAATTTTTTTATTTTTACAGACTTCATTTTGATTCATTTTACACAAATGGGGTACATCTTTTGTTTCTATGGTTGTGCATGATGTAGATTCATACTATTGGTGTAATCATACATGTAATAGGGTGATGATGTCTGTCTCATCCTCTTCTTAGCTAACATTAGATGCACTTACTATGCAGTAGCAAGATTAATAGTAATTTAGTTTTCTTGGTAATTGTAAGATGGATAATATTATCTGCTTTATAAAGTTAGACAGTAGAGAATTAGAGAAATTCAATTTACCAATGTGTAAGATTTGCCTTCCTCCAAATATAAGGGAATCCCCAAATACCTCCATGACTTATTGTGCTTGTATTATAGAGGAAATGCAAGGCACCAAGAACCACTATCATGACGTGTCCCCATCAGGCATACATCACCCCAGGCATACATGTCCCCATCAGGCATGCCCCACAGGCATACATCACCTGTATTGAAGTACAGAAATTAAAGAAGAAAAATCTAATGTCGTATAAATAAAGTCAAGTGGGAATAATTTCGATCATGTGTATAGGCTTTGATCCACTCCATGAGTCCATGAATTGCCAGAGATATTTCCCTTCTCTGATTCTAACAATACTGCCCAATTGGAATATATATGATTCACTTTTCTATGTGTATGGCTACAAATTTGCCTTAGCAATATATTTTGTGGTATAAAGTATAATTCATGATTTTCAAGAAAAGGATGACTCAACTTCTAATACACTGAATATCAACAATGACAGTATTCATGTGGATACTAGGAATGATGATGGATTAATAAGATTATTAATAACATATTTGGAGTTGATTATAAAGTTTGTTTTGTATTTTGAGAATAGAAATTAAATTTCTTTTTGTATTCCAAACATTTTTGTTGCTTATCATATGAGTTTGATATCCACCGGCATACCCAATTCTATTAGATTTGAGTTATTTAGTTAGTCATTATTTCATGGGTTGTATCCTGTGAGCAAATTCATTGAATAATTTTACCACATGCATAAAATTGACACTGAGACACCTATATGCATTATTTTTAGCATTCTAATATTATCTATTCAGAGGTATTGACGAGGAAATCATTCAGATTAATTTAATATTGATTTTTCTTTATGGTTTAGGTTCAGTGTAAAGTACAGTTATGAAATGAGTTCTAGAGTCAGTTTAGACGGATTTGAAACTTAATTATTCCACTAGCCGGTTATGTAACATTGGGCAAATTATTCTCACAAATCCTAATTTTCCAATCCTGTAAACCAGAGACAAAACTGTACCCAACTCTAGGTGTTAAGGGAATTAATCAGATAATGCATGCAAAAGCACTTTCAAATAATTCCCAGTACATGGGAAGCCCTTAACAAATGTTTCCTTTTCTCCTTACAAAGGCAAGACAGATGAGCATTATAGTTGAGAATATAAGCCCTGGAGTCAGCCTGACAAATATTGAATCCTGACTGCAGGGCACTGACTGACTAGGGGATCTTGAATAAGTTAATTCTCCAAGATTATGTTTCCCTTCTCCAAGAAATAGGGATAATAATGGTACTACTTCATAAAGATTTTGAGAGAAGAAAAGGGATTATTTATGTAAAATAATATGTTAGCAAAATACATAAAATAAATACTATAATCATAAGTATTCTTCAAAATACAGTACTAGTGAATACTTTGTTCATACAGCATCCATAGATGGAGAACATTTTCACTAACATTTGTGTGGCTGCTCCTTGCCAGTATTCATTCATTTTAATATATTTCCTTTCAAATTATATGATTTTACAAATTTTTAGTTTGGTGTAAAATTACTATTTATTAGTAAATTGCAATTTCCTACTGGATTCTGGTGTAAAGTTTTTATATTAATTTAAATAATTTACTTTTTCAAATTATTGCTTTATAGGGAAAATTCAATACATGGATAAAAGTTCTTAATTTTTTCCCAAGGTCATCTTGAAAATTTTGGGTATATCTTACAAAACATCATATGCACTAAGTACGTGATTTATTTAAGGTTTTACAGGTAGTAAATGATAGAGCCCTTGTACAAACCCAGTCGATCTGACACAAGTAGCTATATTGTAATATTTAGGCTTTATGATCTTTTAGGGGAAATAGAATCCTTGCTGTGCCATAAAAGGACAGAATGATTTGACATGAGTCTTTGAGAAGCAAGAGAGGAAAGCTTAAGCAAGGGCACAGAAACAAGATCGTTATAGCCGATTGTGAGAGGAAACCAATATACCAGTTTATGTGGGAACTCTACTACATGGGATGTAAAAAGAGCTAAAGCTAGAAAGGCAGGTTTCGGAAAAATAGTGAATAACATTGAATGAAGGTTGAGGAGATTTTTTTGAAGTTTTTAAATAGTGGAATATTATCATCTACCTGTTTTTAAACAAAGTGTCTCTGCTGTTGCAAGACAGATTAATGAAGAGGGAGGAAATGTCTGAAGACATGGAGATTAGTTCAGAGATTTTTCCAGTACTCCAGGTTGCAGTTACTAATATTATAAAAAATAGGACAGTAAGCAATGGATAAAATGGAAATGAGATAATAGATACAACCTGTTGTCCAGAAAAAGAGCAGACAGGAATAAAGACTAAAACACAGGAAGACAAAGATGTGGAAGGAAATAAATTTTAATGTTATTTTAAAAATTGGAATATTTAGGTGAACACAATGATTTTTAAGTGGAAATGGTCTTGAATTTTTTTCTGTCAATCTACTGTTTTATTGGTTCTCATAAATTTCATTTTGTTCCATAGCACCTAAAAGGATTTGGACAGTTCTGCATTAATTTGTTTCCTTCAGAAAAGTCTAATACAATGGTGATTTACAGATCTTAGAATATCATCCTTCCCACAATTACTCCCCACAAACTCTGCAGAGTAATTAAATGAATGTAAAGTATAGGCTAGAAATGGAGTTGTTCTCAATGTTTTAAAAGAAGAAACAAAATATGCAAAAATGTGATGGCAATCAGTATGCATAATATAGTACTAGTAGTTGGTATTTGAATGTATTAAATATTCAGCAAATATTTCAAGTAAAGTAATTTCAATCATATCTTAGAACTCTGAAACCACTTTAGCAATTTTTCTTTCAATAACAAAATTTTAATTCTATTATTGAAAGGCATAAAAGAATTGGAAGCATAATTAGTTATAACATAAGAAATTTCAAACCCAGATAATTGTTTAATTATAGATTTAACTAAAAGAAAATACTTGGAATATATAATCTATGTAAAACTGTAAAATTTCATAAACCTTCTAGGGATGTAGAAGTGGCCAATATATTTTTCATGCAAAAGCTGATTAAAATTAGAGAGGATAAATGATCATTTCTTGTTAATTATAGTTACAGGGCAAAGAAAACATGAACATTTTAAGATGAGACAAATAACACGTTTAGTTTGTATAAAGTGAAGGTCTTTTGTTATATGGTTACCCAAAGAACGTATGTAGAACCATATCACAAGTCACAGCTAAAACATAGTAACTCAGAAATGACTAGTGTAGAAAAGGCAAAGTTGAGGATGTAAGTTGGCAAGATGGTGGTATAAGACTCTCTAGTGGTTGTTTCTTACCAGAAACATCAGATGGAAAAACTACCCATGCAGAAAAATACCTTCACAAGTGTTAATGAAACCAGGTGAGAGCAAATATAGCAACTGGTTATAACATGGACATGAGAAAAGATGAATTGAAGAGGGTAGGTAGGTTCATTTCCCATTACTCAGTCCACCTCTCTGTCAATCACAGGAAGAATAATAATATAAGGAGAAATACCCAGTGTGTAGGGAAAAAGGTGAAAATGAATATTGGGCTAAGCTTTGGATACAAAACTGGGCTATTTGGGTAAAACCCAGTGCCAGGGAAGGTCCCACATCCGCAGACTCTAAGCCAGTAACCATGGATTGAGCCTTCAGGTCCCTGTAGCTCTACATTTCAGGTTTAATCCTATGATCCCAAGCTCAAAGAGATCTAGGGACCAGACCTGTCCCAGTAGACATGGACACAGACCAGCCCCCTTGATTCCAGGCTCCAGGACTGCAACCATATTTCCAAGTCCCACCTTGGGCTCTTATTCCCAAGGATCCAGGCCAGACACAAGAGATAAAATTTACAGGTTAGAACCAGCAAAATAGGCTGTAGGCTGGTTCACATAGCCCCAGGCTCCAGGACAGTCCATGTGGCTCTAAGCACAAGGATGGTTGCTATGCTCTTAAGCTATAGATCAGCCCTGTTGGACTCAGACTTCATGCGGGCCCCACACCAGGCTAGCACCAAGTTCCAGGCTGGTCATCATGGCCCAGGCTCAAGAAGACCTTTGGTTTAGGCTCACCTTAGAATTCCTGGTGCCAGAACAGACTTTGAATTGGGGCTCCCAGACCACACCTACAGAATAAGGCACTATGCTAACCTGGAGATATATAAACTATCTGAAAATAATTTGAAAATAATTGTTTTATGGAAGCTCAGTGAACTTCAAAAGTGCAGAGAAAAAATTCAATGGAATAAAAAAAAACAATAAATGACAAAAAACCACAAGAGATAGTACTTCGCATCTGACAGATTCGATATCATCAAAATGCAAAATGGTAACAAGTGTTGGTAGGGAGGAGGAGAAAAGTTAACACTTGTAGACTGATGGTGAGAATGTATGCTAATTCAGCCATTATGTATAATAGCATGAAAGTTTCTCAAAATATTAAAAATAGAATTATCATTTAATCTAGAAATTCTACTATGGGTTGTACATCAAAGGAAATGACATCAGCATATTAAAGAGATACTTTTCCTCCCATGTTTACTGTGGTATTTAGCCACAGTAGTCAAGATATGGAATCAACCTAGTGTCCTTCAGTGAATGAATGGGTGAGGAAAATGACATACAGTATCCTATAGAATGATGGTTACCAGAGTCTGAGGTGAGAATGGGAGTTGGGAGATACTTACTAAAGGATAAAAGAAAATTTCACTTACACAGAAGGAATAAATTCAAGAGGACTATTGTATAATAAGATGATTATAGTCAACAACAATACATTGTATTTTTGAAAATTGATGAGTGTAGATTTAAGTACTTTCACTACCAAAATAAGTTTGTGTAGTGATGAATGTTAATTAGCTTGAGGAAGCCATTCTACAATGTATATATGTATGTATTTCAAAACAACATATTTTATATGATACATGCATATAGTTTTTCTTTTCAGGTAAAAAGAAATTTAAAAAGAAATAAAAAAGACAAAGTCTATCTGTAGATTAGGCTGCTCTGAAATACCTAGTAATATGCATATATTCCTCTTCCTAGACAATTTTGAGCATATTAGATATAAATTTCTTTATCTTCTTATCTAATTGTCTTTGAATTTTCCCAATTTCAGAATGTGATATGCCTATTCTTTTGTTTTGAGAAAATTACTCATTGCTCAGTATTGTTTCATCTCTTCTAGGATGCTAGCCACTTGCCTCATGTGTTTTTAGTCTCCTTTTTAATACCTTTCCGAAGAAATTAAACTTGATTGAGAACCTCCTATTGTAAAAGTGTAACTTGAAGTCTTCTTAGAATTAATGTACCTTCTTTTAATTACCTGTATTCCCTTCTTTTAATTACCTTCGTGGTATTGTTTGAATGTGAATGAACTCAAAAAGTACTCCAACATGACTTGTCAAATTTGTAGCAAATATTATTTGTTTTAAAAGAAAATTATTATTTTGATATACAAAAAATAAAGAGGAGTAAAATAAACCCCCGTATACCCATGAAAAAACTTAGAAATATCACATTATCAGAATAGTTGAAGTCTGCCATTATGTAGCCTGATCACATGGCCCTCTACCTCCCACTCTACTGGGTGAACCTCTATCAAAATTTTCATGTATAGTATTACCAAAAATATCTTCAACCTTACAGAACATATTGAAAATATGTACTACCAATTCTGAATCATTCTATAATATTGCCATAACCAATTTCTAGAATATTTGATTGAAATCAGCTATACAGCCACTAGTATCTGTTTGTACTTATTTATACATCAAGGGTTATGTCAGGGCAGTTAAGAGCTGGTATTAAATATGAAGTCAATTAAATTTTGTTAATGTTTAAATCTGTTCAAGTTTTAGCTGTATCTTTTTATATGATGCCATCTCAGAGTTCACTGTATGGTACTGATAACTGTACACATGTTTTTTTTCCCCTGTTCTATTACTTGTAGGCCTGAAGATGCTATAGGAATCTTTCATGGTCCCTTTATTACATGAGATGATTACTCAAAACACTCAGTGTAAGCTTATATGTTAGGCAAAGCAGGGATGTTCACAGGTGAAATCATTAGATTATAAAAACTGTAACCTAATCAATGGAATAATATATTCGGTGTATTAATAATTTGTATGGACTATTGGGAGGCAAATCCAGGCAGGTACTGCATGACTGAAGGAAGTAGGGAATTGGAGGCATGCCCTTGGATTCTATCTTGTACCTGGTTCCTTTCTCTCTCTCTCTGCTTCCTTCCTCCATCTTTCCATACTGTCATGATGTTAAGTCAGCTGCCTGTGGACTAAACTGCTGAAGCTGTGAGCCCCACTCCCAAACCAAACCAAACCAAACCAAACCAAACCAAACCAAACAAACAAAGCTTTTCCTTCTCAACTCGTGCTCATCAAATACTTTGGTGACAGTGATGAAAAGTTGACAAGAACAGGAAGTAAACAAACAATCTGATTAAAATTTGGGCAAAGGACCTGAATAGATATTTCTCAAAAGAAGACAGTGGAGGTGGAGCAACATGGCAGCTGAGTAATATATTCCTTGAATCACTCCCCACAGATATACCAAGATCATCAGCTATTCACACACCAAACTACCACCAGAATAGTTAAGGAAATCAGGTGAGAGATCATATTGCCTCATTTAGTATAACAAAATTAAGACATTTATAAGGGCAGGAACTAAAGAGTTGCCTGCCCAACTCTAAGCAGCCTATCATGGAGACAGGTACATGACAAAGACCCCCAACCCCTGCAGCCAGACTGTGGATTGATCTTCTGGAATTTTATTAGGACAGGTATCTAAGAAATTTCTTCCACCACCAAATGTACATGCTTAGGTAGCAT
>JAJEJO010004117.1:236565-392803 GCA_020662805.1 Glaucomys volans
ATGGGTTTAGTTTCATTTACTGCATATGTATTTCCAATTTTCCCAGCACCATTTGTTGAAGAGGCTATCTTTTCTCCATTGTATGTTTTTGGCTCCTTTGTCAAGTATGAGATACCTGTATTTCTGTGGGTTTGTCTCTGTATCCTCTATTCTGTACCATTGATCTGCCTGTCTATTTTGGTGCCAGTACCATGCTGTTTTTGTTACTATTGCTCTGTAGTATAGTTGAGGGTCTGTTACAGTGATACCCCCTGCTTTGCTCTTCTTGCCAAGGATTTCCTTAGCTATTCTGGGTCTCTTATTCCTCCAAATGAATTTCATGATTGCTTGCTCTATTTCTATGAGGTCCATCATTGGGATTTTAATTGGAATTGCATTGAATTTGTATAGCGCTTTTGGAAGTATGGCCATTTTGACAATATTAATTCTGCCTATCCAAGAACATGGGAGATCTTTCCATCTTCTCAGATGCTCTTTAACTTCTTTCTTTAGTGTTCTGTAGTTCTCAGTGTAGAGGTCTTTCACTTCTTTTGTTAGATTGATTCCCAAATATTTTATTTTTTTTTTTTTGAGGTTATTGTGAATGGGGTAGTTTTCCTAATTTCTCTCTCAGAGGATGCATCACTTACGAACAAAAATGCATTAGATTTATGAGCATTAATTTTATATCCTGCTACTTTACTGAATTCATTTATGAGTTCCAGAAGTTTTCTGGTGGAATTCTTAGGGTCTTCTAAATAGAGAATCATGTCATCAGCAAATAGGGATAGTTTGAGCTCATCTTTTCCTATTCGTATTCCTCTAATTTCTTTGGTCTGTCTAATTGCTCTGGCTAGAGTTTCAAGAACAATGTTGAATAGTAGTGGTAAAAAAGGGCATCCCTGCCTTATTCCAGTTCTCAGGGGGAATGCTTTCAATTTTTCTCCATTTAGAATGATGTTAGCTGTGGGTTTAGCATAGATAGCCTTTACAATGTTAAGGAATGTCCCCAGTATCCCTATTTTTTCTAGTGTTTTGAGCATGAAGAGGTGCTGTATTTTATCAAATGCTTTCTCTGCATCTATTGAAATAATCATGTGGTTCTTGACTTTAAGTCTATTGATGTGGTGAATTACATTTATTGATTTCTGGATGTTGAACCATCCTTACATCCCTGGGATGAAGCCCACTTGATCATGGTGCACTATCTTTTTAATATGCTTTTGTATGCGATTTGCTAAAATTTTGTTAAGAATATTTGCATCTATGTCCATTAGGGATATACGTCTGAAATTTTCTTTCCTTGTTGTGTCCTTCTCTGGTTTTGGTATCAGGGTGATATTAGCTTCATAGAATGAGTTTGGAAGGGTTCCCTCCTCCTCTATTTCATGAAATACTTTGAGGAGTATTGGAATGGGCTCTTCTTTGAAGGTCTTGTAGAACTCGGCTATGAATCCATCCATTCCTGGACTTTTCTTTGTTGGTAGGCTTTTGATGACTCCTTCTCTTTCATTGCTTGAAATTGATCTATTTAAGTTGTGTATGTCCTCCAGATTCAGTTTGGGTGGCTCATATGCATCTAGGAACCTGATGATGTCTTCCAGGTTTTCTATTTTGTTGGAGTATAAATTTTCAAAGTAACTTCTTATTATGTTTTGTACTTCAATTGTGTCTGTTGTAATATTTCCATTTCCATCACGGATTTTAGTAATTTGGAGTTTCTCTCACCTTCTCTTCATTAGCGTGGCTAAGGATTTATCAATTTTGTTCATTTTTTCAAAAAACCAAATTTTCCTTTTGTCAATTTTTTGAAGAGTTTCTTTTGTTTGAATTTCATTGATTTCAGCTCTGATTTTGATTATTTCCTGTCTTCTACTAATTTTGGTGATGATCTGTTTCTCTTTTTCTAGGGCTTTAGGCTGTAATGTGAGGTCATTGATTTGTTGACTTTTCATTCTTTTACTAAATGCACTCCATGCAATGAATTTTCCTCTTAGCACCACTTTCATAGTATCCCAGAGATTTTGATATGTTGTATCTTTGTTCTTGTTGGCCTCTAAGAATCTTTTTTATTTCCCCCCTAATGTCTTCTGTTATCCATGCATCATTCAATAGCATATTATTTAATCTCCAGGTCTTGGAGTAGTTTCTGTTTTTAACTTCATCTTTGATATCTAATTTCATTCCATTAAGATCTGATAGTATACAAGGTCATATCTCTATGTTTTTGTATTTGCTAAGAGTAGCTTTGTGGCATAACATATGGTCTATTTTAGAGAATGAGCCATGAGCTGCTGAGAAGAAAGTGTATTCACTTTTTGATGGATGGAATATTCTATATTTGTCTGTTAAGTCTAAATTAGCGATTGTGTCATTGAGTTCTATGTTTTCTTTGTTCAATTGTTGCTTGGAAGATCTGTCCAATGGTGAGAGAAGAGTGTTGAAGTCCCCCAGTACTTTTGTGTTTTGGTCTATATGGTTTCTGAAGTTGAGAAGGATCTGATTGACGTACATGGATGCACCATTGTTTGGTACATAAATATTTATGATTGTTATGTCTTGCTGATTTACGCTTCCTTTAAGCAGTATGAAATGTCCTTCTTTATCCCTTCTGACTAACTTTGGCTTGAAGTCTGCTTTGTCTGAAATGAGGATGGAAACCCCAGCTTTTTTACTCAGTCCATGTGCATGATATGTTTTTTCCCAACCTTTCACCTTTAGTCTGTGGGCATGTTTTTCTATGAGATGAGTCTCTTGAAGGCAGCATATTGTTGGGTCTTTCTTTTTAATCCAATCTGCTAGTCTCTGTCTTTTGATCAATGAGTTTAGGCCATTTACATTCAGGGTTATTATTGAGATATGACTTGTATTTCCTGCCATTTTAGCTTTTTTGGGGGTTTTTAGCTTAACTTTGTTTCTCCTTTGATTGACTCTTTCTTTAGGGTAATTCCTCCCCATGATGAGTGAGATTGTTGTTTTTCGTTTCTTCCTCTTCAAATATTTTGTTGAGAATATTCTGTAGAGCAGTCTTTCTCTTTGTGAATTCTTTAAGCTTTTGTTTATCATGGAAGGATTTTATTTCGTCATCAAATCTGAAGGTAAGTTTTGCTGGGTATAAGATTCTTGGTTGGCATCCATTTTCTTTCAGAGCATGAAATATGTTCTTCCAGGCCCTTCTTGCTTTTAGGGTCTGGGCTGAGATATCTGCTGATATCCGTATTGGTTTCCCCCTGTAGGTAATCTGATGCTTTTCTCTTGCCACCTTTAAAATTCTATCTTTGTTTTGTTTGTTAGGTATTTTCATTATAATGTGCCTTGGTGTGGATCTGTTGTAATTCTGTGCGTTTGGTGTCCTGTAAGCCTCTTGTAATTGATTTTCCATCTCATTCATCATATTTGGGAAATTTTCTGATATTATTTCATTGAACAGATTATTCATACCCTTGGTTTGTATCTCTGTACCTTCCTCAATCCCAATAACTCTTAAATTTGGTCTTTTCATGATGTCCCATATTTCTTGGAGGTTTTGTTCATGATTCCTAACCATCTTCTCTGTTTGTTCAACTTTGTTTTCAAGATTAAATATTTTGTCTTCATTGTCTGAGGTTCTGTCTTCCAAATGATCTATTCTGTTAATTATGCTTTCTATTGAGTTTTTAACTTGGTTTTTTATTTCCTTCATTTCCTTGCTTCCTTCAAGGATTTCTGTTTGTTTTTTTCTCAGAACTTCTATCTCTTTATTGAAATGATTTTTTGCTTCCTGCAATTGCTCTATTAGCTGATTATTTATAGTCTGAATTTGCTCTCTCATCACATCATTCTCTTCTCGGATCATTTTAATTATGAACATTCTGAACTTCCTTTCTGTCATTCCTTCTACCATGCTGTCTTTGGGTTCTCTTGATATATTATCTAGGTTTGTTTGGGACACTTTCTTCCCATGTTTTCTCATGTTGCTCGTGTATCTTCCCCTCTAGTATTGTGAATCAGAGGGATTGCAATTTCCCTGTAAAGACTTAAAGTGTCCCTGCAGATTTCCAGTAATTCACCTGATGTTCGAGAGGTACTTGATCAAGCGGTGACCCAAGAAAAGTGCTGTCCCACTACCTCCAGGTTGGGAATGATCAATGCTTCTGGGCAGAGGCAGCCTGGTGTTGACACAGAATAGATACAGCAAGGTACTAGACCCTGGGCCAGGGTGTGGACTTGGGCACTAGACCAAGTTGGGGTGGAGGCACAGAACTGTGCTCAGTGATGGAGACACTGGGCTTGAGAGCCCAGGCAGGCCTGAACTCCTTGCTGGGTCTCAGTCGGTGGCAGGTGGTTGATCTTTCCTCGGGACGCTGTAAAATGGCGCCAAAGGGCCTAAGCTCCCCGCTGCAGCTGGTGACTCCAGCTGCTCCAGGCCAGATCTCTCCATGAGCCACCATGCTGTGGTGTTGGAAGACCAAACTCAGCTCTGAGGACTCAGGCAGCTCCAGATGTTCGCTCTCTGCCAGGGAAGCTGTAAAATGGCTGAAAATACACTGTTTAAAGAGAAAGAATAAATAAAAAAAGAATGAAGAGGAAAGAATAGAGTTTACAGGAACTTTGGGACAGTATAAAAAGAGCAAATATTTGGATTATATGAATTCAAAAAGGACTTGATAATACCAAAGGTTTAGAAAGCTAGTTCAGTGAAAAAATAAAAGAAAACATCCCAGACTTTGAGATATATATGAATATCCAAATGTCAAAAATTGCCAGCCAATTTTAACTCAAACAAGTCTACCCCAAGACATCTTATAATCAACCATTCATAGGTGAAAGAGAAAGGACAGAAAGGGAAATAAACAAAACATAAGGGTGCTCCAATTTGTCTGATAGCCTACTACTCAGCAGAAACTTTACAGACCAGAGTAGAGCAACAAAATTTTTGTAGTATTGAAGGAAAAAACAACTGTCAACTGAGAACACCGTACCCAGAAAAGTATACTTTAGAAATGAAGAAGGGATAAAGATTTTATCAGATAGATGAAAGCTGTGAGAATATAACTCCACCAGACCTGTACTACAAGAAATATTAAAAGGAAGTTCTTCAAACTAAAAGGAAAAAAAAAACAACATTAAAAGAAAACATAGGAAGGCATAAACCTTACTGGTAAGAATAATTACACAAACTTAAAATGTTCTATTACTGGAAGCATGGAATATAAATCAGGCATATCTTTAGTAGAAAGATTAAGCACAATTACAATAATAAGTACATTATTATGTTAAGTAACAGGAAATATAGAGATGTAACATGAAGCAAAATTTAAAATGTGGGGAGAAATGTAATGGAAGTGGTGTTTTCTTATATTTTCTCTCATTTTTTGTTCATTTGTTTATTTCTGTTCTTATGTTTATGATTATGTTACACTGATATCACTTTAAAACAGCTTCTTATAATCAAAAAATGTTGTTTTCTGAAGGATTCATGATAACCACAAGGTAAAAATCTATAACAAACAAACAGAAATAATAAGGGATCAAAACACAATACTAGAGTAATTAATATAACCACCATGAAAGTCTATGAAAAAGAGAAAAGTAGAAAGGAACTACAGCAATGCAAACAAAGTTACAAAATGACTATTATAAGACCTTACCTATCAATGATTACCTTAAATGTAAATGGGTTAAATTCTTTAATCAAAAGACATGGAGTGAATGAATGGAATAAAAAACAAGATTCAACTATATGTTGCTTACAAGAAACTCACTTGAACTCTAAGGATACACATAGTCTGAAAGTGAAGGGAAAGAGCAATATATTCTGTGAAAATGGAAGTCAAAATAAAGCAAGAATAGACATGCTAATGTCAGAAAAATGAGAATTTAAACCAAAAAGAGTAAAGAGACATGGAAGGGAATTCAATAATGATAAAGATCCCAATTCTGTAGGAGGAAATAGTATCCTAAAAACATATGTACCCAAAAACAGAGCACCCAAATATATAAATTGTTAGTAGACCTAAAGAGAAATACAGATTCTAATACAACAATAGCTGGTGGCGTTACCACCCAAACGTTAGCCATGGACATACCATTCAGAAAGAAAAGGAAAGAAATTCACAGATAAATTGCACCCTACACCAAATTGACCTAACAAACATCTATATAACATTTAATCCAATTGTTTATGAATGCACATCTTTCTCATCAGCACATGAAACATATCCAGGAGGAATCTTATGAGGGGCCACAAAGAAGTCCAGCATTTTAAAATTGAAATTCTATTGAGTGTCTTTTCTGAACCATAATGCACAAAATATAGAAATAAATTACAAGAAAAATTTTGGAAACTACACAATTATAGGGAAACTAAACAAGTTAATTTGAAGGAACACTGGATCAAAGAAGGAATCAAGAATGAAATTTTTTTGGTTTAAAAATCTTTTTTATTTTTACTTTCATATTTATACTGCTTTTTTATACAATGTGAGGTAATAGTCTTGATATATTTTGGCTTACTACTCATAAGTGAGTTAAATATTGACTTTTTAATATGTATATACCTCAGATTTAAAAGGGGTAATTCTGGTAAAGTCTTCTTTTTTTAAAATTTATTTAATTTTGATCCATTGAACACAAATGGAGTACAGCTATTGTTTCTCTGGTTGTACACAAAGTAGAGTCACACCATCTGTGCGTTCATACATGTACACAGGGCAATGATGTATGTCACACATTCTGTTATTATTTTTACCCCCCCACCCGGACCCCACCCCTCCCTTCCCTCTATGCTATCTATCCTTCCTCCATTCTTGCCACCCTTCCTCCCCGCATTATGCATCATCATTCACTTATCAGAGAGACCATTTGGCCTTTGGATTTTGGGGATTGGCTAATCTCACTTAGCATAACAGTCTCCAACATCAAGGATGAAATTTTTAAAAAATGAAAACAAAATGGGATACACAAACACCCATACCTATGGAACACAACAAAAAAAAAACAATACTAAAAGTGAAGTTTAGAACAATCAATGCACAGATTACTCAGCCATAAAGAAGAATGAATTTATGGCATTCCCTGGTAAATGGATAGAACTGGAGAATATCATGCTAAGTGAAACAAACCAATTCCCAAAATCCAAAGGCCAAATGTTCTCTCTAATATGTAGCTGCTAACACACAACAAGGGAGGGTGGGTAGGGGAGGAACAGAAGTCCATTGGATTAGACAAAGGGGAACCAAGTAAAGGGACAGGGGAACAGGAAGGAGAGTAGAATTATTTGGACATAACTTTCCTAGCATTGTATTTGAACACACGACAAGGGTAATGCTGAATCATGCACACCCACAAGAATAGGATCCTAATTAGAATAAGTTACACTCCATGTATGTATTAATGTGCCAAAGTATACTCTACTGTAATGTACAGCTAAAAATAACACATTTTTTTAAAAAGTAGAAAGATCTCACGTAAGCACCTATCATTGTACCTCAAGGAAGTACACAAGAATATACTTCATCCCAAAATTAATGAAAGGAAAAAATAATGAAGAGCAAAAATTAATGAAATGGAGACCCCCCAAAAACCTACAAAATATCAATGAAACAGTTAGTTTTTCAAAAAGATAAACAAACTTGAAAAACCATTACCTATCCTAAGAAATGGAGAAGGACTCAAATATATCGAATGAGACAGAAGAAGGGAAATGTTATATCCAACACTGCAAAAATCAAAAGCTCAATAGAGATTATTATGAACAACTATATGCCAACAATTTTGATGATGTGGAAGAAGTTGACAAATTCCCAGGTTCATGTATCATGAAGAAATAGAAAAGATGAATAGACCCAATAGCAATCACTGATAATGAATCTGTAATGAAAAGTCTCCCATCACAGAAAAGCCCCAGACCACATGGCTGACTTTTACCAAACATCTAAATACTAATATTAAGTTTTCTTAAGTTATTCCAAAAAGTAAAAGTGGAAGGAGTTCTTCCAACACATTCAGCAAGATCAGCAGTACCCTGATACCAAAACCAGATGAGGAAACAAAAGCAACATAAAAGAAAACTATAGATCACTATCCCTGGTTAACAGAGAGAAAATTCCTCAACAAAATACTAACAAACCAAATCCCAAAGCATTCTTGAAAAAATTTTCACCATGATCAAGTGGAATTCATCCCAGAAATGCAAGATTGTTTGTACACAAATCAATAAATGTGATACTTTACGTTTTCTGGATTTTCATTGTGAAAATCCTACTCATAGTAGCAGAGGGTAAAATGAGAAGTGTGATTACTAGGGCTCATCTTTTCTGGGGAGAGTGAATATTGAGATAATATTCCTATGGCAAAAAGATAATTATTTGAGATGGTATATATTTTAATTATCTCAATTTAACAATTCTTCTATGTATGAAGCTACATACACACACATATATACAATGAAAATATACAATTATTATTTGTCAATCAAAATTGATTAATCAATAAAAAATGCTAAAATTAAGTAAGGATAATATTAGGACCTAGATCATAGGAACATTTTTAGGATTATGTGAGTTAATATACAAAATGGCCAGAAGAGTGACTGATCCATAGCAATTGTGATATATCTGTTATATAAGATCATAATAAAATATCAGTATATTTTCAATAAATAGATTATCCATAGGGATAATTTATATTATAAGGATCTTTAAAATTTTTAAATGAAATTTTTTTTGGGGGAACGGAGGACTGAACCCAGGGGCACTCGGTCACTGAGCCACATCCCCAGCCCTATTTATATTTTATTTAGAGACAGGATCTCACTGAGTTGCATAGGGCCTCACTAAGTTGCTAAGGCTGCCTTTTAACTCGAGATCCTCCTGCCTCAGCTTCCTGAGTCACTGGGATTACAGATGTGTACCACCATGCCCAGTTTAAATGAATATTTTTAAAACCCATGTTATATTTCACCACTATAACAAATGTCCTAGGACACCATTTCCTGATGGCTTGGCTGATTGCATAGCCTCTATCTTACACTGGCTGTGTCCACAGCCAGTAACTTTACTCAGCATATGTTCCATATTACTGGCATCTCTTAATCCCCAGGTTCTCCATTCCAGTTTCAGCTTCATTCTCACAGCTTCATGCATCACCCTCTCAGAAGTTGACCATGGGGATTCTGAATCTGCTAACTTTGCCTAGCCTCCCAGGCCTTCCTTTGAAATCTCAGTGGAAGCCTCCATGAACTCTTTACCCAAGCATCCTGCATTCCTGCAGAACAACACCATGTGGATGAAGGCCATGTGTGTGACCAGCTTGAATGGTAGCCATTCCTCCTTAGATTATGTCCATAGTTGCCTCTGAGTGCCTGGGTGGCTGAGCATAATGAAATAAGACCTGAGAAAACAGCTTTCTAGGAAACCCTGTAAGTCTTTCAAAAATTTCTTCTCTGCTTTCTGCTCCTGATTATCTCTATAAATCTGGCAAAAGCATCAGGCAATATCCATGCCACAGCCTGAATGCCGTCCTGTTTTGGAATTTCCTCCACAAGATTGATTAGTTCATAACTTTTAAATTAAGCCTCAGTGAAAGTCTCAGAATGTGAATAAAATGTAGACAAGTTATTTGGCAGAATGTAACACAAACATCCTCTAGTCCAATTCCAACACTTCTCAAACCCCACTGAAAGCTCATGAGCACAGTCTACTGTACAAATTCCTATTGGCATTCTGGTCTTGTGAATTCCCAGCAGAATTGCCCATTAAGCTGTGCTTATAACATTCTAATTCTTCTCCAGCCAGCATCTCCAAACTCCTAATACAAATCAATTCCAATGTCTTCAAAACCATGACCACATTCCTTCATTACCAGTTTCTGTTTTAGTCAGCTTTTTGCTTCTGTGGACAAAATAAATGGCAAGAACAACAGAGGGGGAAAGGTTACCTGGACTCATGTTTTCAGAGGTTCAACCTATGATTGACTGACTCCATTTCTTTGGACCTGAGGTAAGGCAGAACATCATGGCAGAAGGGCATGGTGGAGGAAAGCTGCTTAGCACATGGCAACCAGGAAGCAAACTGAGAGCAAAAAGTCAGGGATAAGATATAATCCTCCCTGGCATTTCCCCAGTGACCTACCTCCTCCACCCACACCCCACCAGCCTAGAGTTACCATCCAGTAATCCTTTCAGATTATTAACCCGTCAAATGAATTAATCCACTGAGGAATTTAGATCTTTTATAATGTGATCTTTAATTGTTGGACATTTTTGAACTGCCTAACACATAAGCTTTTCAGGAGACATCTTGTACCCAAACCATAACACCTTTTAAAAGTTGATTATCTCAGGTATTTATTACCGTGATAGAAAGTTGACCAAAAGTTACTTTTCATTTATACAAATGCACATGTACAAAGTTGGACAATGGTAACCAAAAATGTTAGAAGATAAGCTGATGCTTCAAGATAAACTAAGCAATTATGTAGTTGTTGAGTTTGATTAGCTAATAGAAAAAGATATCTGGGAAGTACAATAAGAACAATAACATGTAAATTTAGTATATTAAACCATTTGTTTTCTAGTTAATGGAATTTAATGTGACAAAAATGTGATATCAAATTTCTATATACTCTGGTGGTTTGTTAACATTTTGGCCTCGTGTACTGCACAAGTTTTCAAACAATTTTATAGTGTACTCTATGGTAATTTTATTTTCAAATATATCTAGTAAAGTTTGAAATTTCAAAAAAAGAAAAGAACAACAACCACAAAAGACACAAAACTCTAGGTTCTACAACCAAGAAGTTATTCAAAAGAGTAGGTAGTACAAAAAAAGTGATATTAGAAGGGACTTTTAGAAGAGATATTGAGCACTGTGTAGAAGGAATATATATTATACTATACATCAGAAAAACTATGCTAATTTTAAATGCCATTATCATTTTCTCAAATATTGACCCACTTATCCCTGCCATGAACTTATTTCTACTTTTATTACTAGTGGAAAGTGTTTTAATATCTATTTTTAGTTATAGATGGACACAACAACTTATTTATTTATTCACTTATTTATATATGGTGATGAAGATCTAACCCAGTGCCTTACACATGCTAGGCAAGTGCTCTACCACTGAGGCACAGCCCCAGTCCCTAGTGGAAAGTTTTAATGAAAGGAAAATGTAATGTACATTTGTCTTCAGTGAAGAGGGTCAGATAAATAGGAAATAAAATATGAAACAATAAAGATTAATTTCTAAAAATCCTTAATTGATTGAATTCATCAAGCAACAACAAGTAGATATTTTTCCTTTTCAAAGGAAAATGAGTCTAATGAGTATATTCGATTCCCATTTGTTATTACACTAAATAATGAATATTTCTAGTAGTAATTATAAAATGCTATATTTAAATCCCTACCACCTTTATGAATATTGGATATCTTATTATTTATCATTGTTATTCATTACTGATTAAAATGCCATAAATTTACATACATTCTGTTCCAACTTTACATAATTAAGTAGAGAACCAAAAAACTAATTCTCTTAAATCCACTCCACAATTAACAAACTCTGTCTTCTCAGTTAATATATTTAAAGATACGAGCACAGAAGATTGAAGAGAAACAAACCTGTGGTCAAATAATTTTTGTTTAATTTGTAAGAGTATACAATAAAATAAAGTTCACTTCTTATTGCTATAATAAATTAAAAAACATGGTTATTGTATTAACAAAAAGTCATAGAGATTATACAATTCCTTGATCTTCCACTGTTTTTAACAAGTTAACAAGACTAAAGTGAAAGTGGCATATACTGACTCAGAAGTAAAATGTAAGTACGAATCAAAAGAATATTTACTTTGAAGGAACTAGTAAATAGAAACCTGACACTGTAATTATCTGCTAGATTCATTATCAAATATATAAGTCAATATTGATTAATAAGTGAAGGTAATAGGCTTTTTAAATAAAAGTATTAGGTTTCTGTTATGTATTGCTTTGCAAACGCTTTGCCATTTCCTCAAAATATTAAACATACTTATTGTAGGATTCATCAATCCAACTCCTCAGTTTATGACCATGACATCTGAAAACATATATTTTAAATAGAGGAAAAATCAGTAGAATAAATGAAAGGGATTGAGAAGGAGGAAGGAGGGACAGGAAAAGGGATGAACAGTGGAATGAATCTAAATGAATTTTCTTGTATGTACACATATGAATATAGCACAGTGAATCTCAACACTGAGTATATCTACAAGACACTAATTAAAAATATATAAGTAAATTACAGAAAGATCCGTAGAGTAGAGGGATGGGAGCAGGGGAAGGAGTGAAGTGCTGGGGACTGAACTGGAGAAAATTATATTCCATGCTTTAGTGATATGTCAAAATATATCCTTATGCTATGATATATACATATATATGTATATATGTATATATATATATATATATACACATTTATGTATCTAAAACTAAAGAAATGAAAAAGAATATATCCACACAGGAACATATACAAATACAAATTTTAGCATGATTCATAATGGTGCCAAAGTGAAAATGACCTAAATGTCATTCAATGGATCAATACTTGAAGAAAATATTATATACTCATACAATGGAATGCGATTCTTCAATTAAGTGGAATAAAATACTGATATATGCACCAACATAAATCAACCTTGGAATGTCTTCTAAGTGAAGAAAACCATTCACAAAAAATCACATTTTCAGTGATTCCATTTGTGTTGAATCTCCAAAATAGGTAAATATTCAGAGAAAGACAGAAGAAAAATGAATGCTGGGGACTTGGAGTATGAGGGAATTGGGGGTAACTACTAATAGATTTGTGAGGTTATAATATGCTCTGGGATTAGATTGTGCTTTAGAATACATGAACTATCTACTGAATTTAAATCTACAAGAGGGTGAGTTTTATGGTATGTGAAATCATCCCAGTAAAGGTACTAATAAAAAAAATTAACAACAACTTATGCTAAAAAATTTTATTTGCAAGCCATGATGTTGAAGAACATTTTTCAAGTTACAGTGAATGTTTCTGAATTGGAGGAAAAGGATATTGAGGGTGATTTAAATCTCTTTTTGAGACATCAGTATAGCCTGGAAATAAGAAAGAGAAATTGTAGATAATCAATACAAGTCATAATGAAAGAGACATACATATGGTGGACTGAGATGAACTTTGCTTCCTCTGCAAGTTTCTATAATTTGGACTTTGCCAGCATCATTGAGAGCACAATAGAATGTTTTGAAAAATTCAGTCACAATAACAGAAATGCCAGACAGTGACAAGGTAACTTCTGTTGCTTTCACTGACACCCCATAAAGAAAGAACAGGAGGATGTCTGGGTACTATTACAATATGTCAATGTGTGATTATTTCAGATACTACAGAATGTCTGCAGCTATGCCCTAAGTGAATTAGGGAATTTCTCTTGCTGCTACCTTCCAGACATTTTAGTGAACATTCATATATTCTAAAATTCTTCAATTGCATGTAATGAACTCATGTATGAGTTCTGTCTAACTCCTTTGATTAACACTTTTCTTGAACATTTATGGATTTAAGGTTTAATTTAATCTTGAATCCCACACTAAATCATCCAAGTGATCAGTAGCTCTGTTTTATAATAAATTGCCCAATTCCATCCCATCCTATGCCACAAAGACTCCATGCCAGTTCTTGTATCCCAGGCTAATGCTTGTTCAACACAAATGTCTTATAATATCACTTCTATTCTCAAAAGACTCAAAATACTTCTCAGTACATTAAGAATGAAATTCAATCTCTTATAATGGCATGTTAGGCATAATAATGTAGACCACAAATATGTTACTACTCATATTTTTATGCCATCCTTACAAGAATCAATAAACTGTGAACATACTGTCCTTACTCTTGTTCTGAGTGTATATAAAGCTCAACTCTACAGGGATGAATTACCAATCTCATTCAAGATGCCAGCTCATTTTTCTGTTTCTCAGAGTTATGTTTTTGGAATTTTCTGTCTAAATATTCCCAGATACTTACATATTCACATGCACATACACACACATAATGCCTGAGTCACCATATTCTATTACTGTAATGAGTTATTTTCAGAGTATTTATAACCATCTGCCACTGATATGGATCTGTTTATTCAATTACTATATGACTTCTCACATTGCACTGAAAAAATGAAAACACAGAACTTACAGGATTCAGTGAATGTGATACTCAAAGGAAAACGTATAGCTATTAATGCCTACAATAAAAAAGAAGAAAGATTCCAAATTAAGGAACTTATTTTACAACTTGAAGAATCAGAAAAATAATGTAGTAAAATAAACACAAAGCTAGCAGAAGGGAGAAAATAATATTTAGGGTGGGATTAATAAAAAAGGAATAAAAACAGTGAAATCAACAAAACAAAAGTTGATCCTTTGAAATTATCAACAAAAAGAGAAGTATTTATCTCTGATCACAAAGGAAAAAGAAAGACAATGGAAACAACTAAAGTAAAAAAACGTGCATGTGGAAAATGTTACCAACCTTACAGAAATAAAATGAAATATAAGATAACATTATGAACAATTTTATAGCTCCCCAAATAAAGATAACCTTGATGAAATGGAATTCATAAATCATTTTAAATGATTTAAGAAGAAACAGAAATTCTCAAATGATTTACTAAATATAGAGATTGAATCAGGAATTGAAACCTGTCCAACAAAAAGAGATCTAGATCCAGATAGCTTCACTGATGAATTCTACCAGTTAAGGTAGAATTAATAAAACTCCTCAAGTTCTTCCCACAATTAGGAGAGGTCGGATGTTTTCTAGATGACTCTATACAACCAGCATTACCTAATTCCAATGCCAAATAAAAACATGACGATAGAATTACAAAACCATAATCCAAATATCCCTTATGAATATAGATGCAAATTCTTCAGTAAAATACTATCAAATGTAATCCAACAGCATATTAAAAGGAGTGTACACCGTGAACAAATGGGATTGATGCAAAGATGGTTCACTATAAGAAAATCAATCTTTGTAATATAACACATTAATAGAACAATAAGAAAAAAACTTACTCATGATCATCTTGATTGATGTACAGAAGACAGTAGACAAAATCTAACACCCTTTTATAACCAGGAGAATCAGTAACTAAGAAGAGAAGAGAACTCCTCATCATAATAAAAAGCATCATATTAGTTTTCTAGGGCTGCCATAAGAAAATACCATAAACTCAGTGGCTTAAACAACAGAAACTCATTGTCTAAGAGTTCTGAAGACTAGAAATCCAACATCAAGGTGTTGGCATTGTTGGTTTCTTCTGAGCTCTATGGGGAAGAACCTGTTTCATGCTCCTCCTCTAGTTTCTGGTGGTTCATATGTGTGTGTGTGCATCCACGTGTGCATGAGATTGTGTGTGGAATATGTATGTATCTATCTATCTATCCACACACACATATATACATACATACATAGACTGTAATTTATATATGATATATAAGTGATTAAAAATAAGTGAATATGTAGTATGTCAGTGACAAACACTATGAAGAGAAATTAAGCAAAATAATAATATGGGGTTATTTGTTTTTAGTGGAGTGGAGAAGTCTCTCTGACAAGATTTTTTTAAAAGTTTTTTTGATTGTTGATCAATCCTTATTTTACACATTTATTTATATGTAGTGCAGAGGATCAAACCCAGTGCCTCACACATGCTAGGCAAGCACTCTACTGCTGAGCCACAACCCCAGCCCTAAGATATTTGATAAGAGACCTGAATATACTGATAGACAATCAAATGCAAATATGTGAAGAAAATGCATTCCAGATGAAAATAAATGGAATGCAAAGGTTTTGAGAAAGGAAATTGTTAGGCATATTTGAGCAAAGGTATGGAGACTGATTTAGCTATAATGCAATTGGCAAGGGAGTAGTAATAAGGAGATAATATCAGATAGGTCAGTAGGGTACAGATTCCTTATGTTACCATGGTAAATATCTTAGAGTTTGTTCTGAATAAGGTAAGAAGCCATTGGAGATTTGAAAGTAAAAATGTGTCATGAGCTGTTTTATGTTTCAGAGGGATGACTGTATCTGCCTTGTGGAGTGAAAAAAAGTAGAAAAAAGAAAAAATAGAAAAAAGTAGTTAGATAGCTATCACATACTTTCAATTGGTAGGAATTTAGACAAGTGTGTCAGTAGTGTAGTTGGTCATGAATGATCAGAATCTAGACATATTTTCTATATATAGGTGGTACAATATGCTGCTGGACTAATTAGGGGGTAAAGTCAAGAATGACACAAATAGTTTTCACTATGCACATGCAAAAATGGAGTTGACATTTAATGAGAGAGAGAGCTTCACCAGACTGAACATTATAATTACTGACAGCCTGTCAGCTATGCTACATGCTTACAAAAGCTAAGGCCTGGATTCTGATAACTACATGTTCCCAGACATTGACCACATAATAATCACATACTCCCAACTGGCTAGTTGAACTCCAAACCAGCTCCATCTGGTCCTGATGCAATATCTATACTTCAGAGGACCTTGGGCTCATTATAATGATAAAAAACACACCCACCAGTGCTATGACAGATCTGATTGTACCAAAATTTGGTAATGAAAGAGAATCCCTGTACATCTCCTCTCTTTCCTGTGAAAAATTCTGTCATCATTGCACCTCAAAAAAACAACAAACAACAAAAAACCAAGACTCCCTCAGGCGGAGAAGATGCCGTTAGAACTTGAGTTACCCTCCACTCTTTGGCCACTAAATACATTTCTAGCCTGCTCCCAGAACCGTTTGGTTATTTGCAAGCAATATTGCCTAGGAAAAGTACCCTCAAATTTGGTAATGAGGAGCTTGAGATAAAGACTTAGGGTTTGGGTTTGGATGCATTAAATTTGAAATATCAGTTAGACATCTTGGTGAAGACAGGCAATAGACAGTTGTACAGGAGAGTGTGTATTCTGGAGAGAATTCAGATACACATATTGTGAAGACTTAAGTTTAAAGATGTAACTTCAAACATTGGGTTGCTGATGTCACCCAGCATTAAGTGTAACTAGAGGACTGCCTTAATATTCTCACCATTTAGAGGTCTGGAACAGAACTCAGTTTTAACATATGAGACTACGAAGCAATGTCTGTTCTGGTAGGAGGGAATATAAGAGATGATGATGGCCTGGAAGCTAAAATTATTTCACTGTGGGAATAGAAAATTGCATAAAAATAGCAAACCAGCTCTAGAGATCAATTCTTCCAGTATACACAAATTTACCCTGATGTAAAATTGCACTATTTCATTGATGGCCCCAAAGCTATCATGTAGTAAATTATTTCTGTGATGCATGCATTAAGCCCAATGTCATATTATTCTGGCCAAAATAGACTAAGTGAAAATGGGAGCAATCTGAATCAGAAGGAATCATGTTTATGGCTATAATGGAACTCTTTCCACTGATGATTCTCTACTCCTAAATAGTGGGACTGATCTGTAGGATTCATGTTGTATTATTAACCAGAGCATTAATACCCTATAAACTAACCAAAGACATTTGCTTCACTGGCAAACAGTCAATATTAATAATAGTTAGTATTTGTAGTGAACTTACATTTCAGACACTAGTTTTATCTCTTTATGTCAATTAACTCATTTAATTCCTCAGTAACATACATTTGCAATAGGTGCTATTATGCTCAAACATTTAAAATTGCTAACATTCAATCACTTTTGAAATATAAAATATAAATGTAACATTACTAGATCTAATATTACTAACTCACTTTTAAAGATTAAACAAACACAAACAAAATGAGAAGAGGTGAGGCCAAATTCTTACTACATAAATAGCAGAACCATGACACATATCCTTGGCTTCCGAGTTCATATGCTTGCCACTATTCTATTCCATCTCCTATATGTACTACCATTTGAATCCAGATCCTTCACTCTCTAGTGACTATCCCCTTCCCACAGTTACTGAAAACTTTGTTTCTATGCTCTAGTTTCCTGAAAGAGAGGAAATGTCATAGTTTCAGGGCAAGTTACTAAGATAAATGCCAGGCATTTACAGTTTGAATTTTGAAATTCTTCAGGGGAAAATCTCACGTTGAAATCACTGTAAAATTGTCCAAGGGAAATATAGCTCCCTAAATTGATTATTTTTCCCCTTGGACATCACTGAACTATCACTATTTAATTAATCAGTTTTCATACTGAGAAATATTTCTATTTGGTTCAGTTTCTAGTCATAATTATTTTGACTATTTAGTTTCTTGTAACATTTCACTCTCTTTTTCCTTTGAAACAGTACAAAATAACTCTAGGACTGAGTATAAAAAACTATGTGTTCATTGCATTATCCTAAATTTATTGTGAAAACATATAGCTAGGTCATGCTTCAATATTTATTAAGCCATACTTGTTTTTCAGACTCTTTGTATCTTTCTTAAAACTTTCTGTAGACTGTTTTGTCTCACCATTGTTCCAAAGGAAACAAAAAATTCAAAGAAGTTGGAAACAAGTCTAATCCAAAGAAAAATGATTGGAAATAGTATTTTTTAACATTTTTATTGGTGCATTATAATTATACATGACAGTGGAATTCATTATACCATATTTGTACATGCATGATACCTTACTTTTCTCTCCTCTCCTCTGTCCCCTAATCTGCTAGCTCTACTCCACTGATCTCCCTTTTGTTATTGTTGTCAATTTAATTAGTGTATTATACTATATATATATATATATATACATATATACATATATTTGTGGTTCATTGTGGTATATTCATACATAGACAGCATAATTTGGTAGATATCATTCTTATTATTTACCCATACCCCGTTCTCCTCCCTGTCTCTAGATCTCCTTTCTCTACTCTATTGTTGTTCTTTCTATTTCCATGAGATACCCTCCACTGTTTTTTTGGAAATAGTATTTTAATGCTTTTTACTAACTTAGCAGATTTAAAATTCAAAAAAGAAATTCATTGAAAAATTAAGTATATATCAAAAGAATAATAAGGAAAACAATAACTTATATGAATTCATGTTAGGAAACATTTGACCTCAGGTGACTATTTCTGCATGTGATACATTCTTAGTAAATACACCATTTATTCATTATTAATAAATACTCCATTTATTAATGACCAATTGTTGAGTAACAAGTATGTTCTAATGTCCTCTCATTTAATACTAAAAATAATACTGCTAGGTAGCTATTATCTTCCAATCACAAATGAGGAAACTGAAGCTCAGAGAAGTAAATAAGTTGCCCAAGATTACACTGCTAAATAAAAGTAGTATATTTATCTTATGTTTTTTAATGATTTCAATCAAATAACACATTCTTGTTGAGGATTTCATTTAAATTTGCAACCCCCTTCTCTCAGCATGATCTTCCATTCCCCTGATTTATTTTTTATCCATAGAACATATTAGCATCTAAATTACTATATTTTACTCATTCATTCCATTTAGTGTCTGTCTTGCTCCTCTACAAGGTTAATTCCATGTGGGAACTGGAAGTTTTGGATTTTGATAACTGCTTAGTCCCAGCACACAGTACAGTGCCTGATGCACAGAAATCTCTCAGTAAAGACTAATTGAATAAATGGAAAATGGTCCACAAACCAGAAAGGAAATGAGGGGCAGTAGAAATTGTTGTGTATATTTAATTGCCATCTTCTTATTTGACATACTGAAATTTAAAGAGGCAAGAGGTGGTAGTTTTTACCCTAAACCTCATCATAGAAACATAGGAATTATTTTCATTATTCCATTCTCCAAGTACTTTATCTATTTATCTTCTATTATATGAAAAAAAAAGAGTATACTTTTCCAACCTGAGTCAGACTTCCTGCTTTTACGAACACATTTACAGGAGAAAAATGAAAGAAAATCTATTTTCCTTGGTAAGTACCAAGTAGCTTGATAGTATGGGGGCACTCTTTCCTGGGGTACATCAACATAGAGACAATTTATTTTTCAGTCAAACATGACAGAGTGTCAAAAGTAGAGAAACAAATATAAACTGTAGACCAACTACAATACACAAGCACATGTCTTTGCAAAGTCTAGAATATTTGATTGACATATCAGGTAAAATAAACACATTTTCAATGATAGCTTATAAAAAGAAAGACATCCAGCAAATAAAATCAAGAGGCTGACAAATACAATGTTCCTTTTCGACCCCTGGCCCCATTACAAAGCTTTTTAGAAAGCACACTAAAAGGTTGCTTTGCACATGGGACCAGTAGTATGGATGAAGTGAACAGAACTTGACATTGATAATGGCCCATGAAAGAGATTTGTCAGAAATACATTTTGTCAGAAGGAAATCAAATGAGCAAAATAAAGTAAGAGAATGTTACAATCTACAAAACAGAAGATTTTGACTGGGTCAGATTTCTTCTCTCTATGGTGATATAGCTGGGGAAAGAAAAATCAAACAGGAGTACAGGTATTACCCTTGGTCCAGAAAATAAACTCTTATTTTTCTGAGGTAGAAAAGAGCCTATACAGAAATATTCCAAGGCAGAAAGAAGAAAATTGAATCACGTCAAAATGACTCAATGTCCTTTGGAAGTAGCTGAGGATTTAATTTGCTGAAAAGGTAAGAACAAATTGGGTTTATCTATTCCCTGTGCTTCTGTTTCCTCATGTATAATTTACTGTCAGAAACATGGCGATACCTCACTCCCAACATTTTTATGAGGCTCAAGGAACAGACTGATGCACATATATTTTAACAGGTTAATTTGTATTCCACATGAGGATAATGAACTGTTTATTCTTTATTTTTTAATTTGTTTTATTTTTAAAGACTGCATTTTGATTCATTGTACACAAATGGGGTACAAATTTTCATTTCTATGGTATATGGAATTTCCCAAAGGATAATTCATCTTTCAACTATTGTAGACTCCTAATTTAGAGGCAAGCAGATCCCAGTAACCCTGGGTCTATTTGGGTTGTTGAAAAGATCATCTAAGAGCTTCACAGGTACCTTCATCATCCCATACCTAGGGCTTTTATGGGAGAAGGGAGACTCAATGAGGGACTTGTGGCACCCACTTGCTAAGAAACTGTCTTTTTCTTTGTGGGGTTGACTGATAGTGCTAAAGATGGAGTGGGATGCACATACCTTACAGTAACAGGTAGAGTTAACAGCATGAAGCTCTTGTCCTTCACACACCTAGAACTTTCCTCACTTGTACCATGAAGGCAATTGGGCTTGGCAAACAGGAAAAGTCTGATAGTTTCCAACTGCAAATAAAATAGCCATTATCTATTTTTAGACTGAAATTATATTTGAAAAAACACTGATTTCTCCTTTGTTTTTGAAAACAGCCTGCTTCATCTTGCCAAGGTTGGAACCTGTGCTTAAGAAATGTAAGAAAGAAACAAAAAGAAAATAGATGCTTTGTGCACCATTTCAATTTCCTGAGGAAGGAAGGAATAGTCTAGTAAACTATTTTAGAAAAAGCAATCATAGGTTAAAATAAGTTGCAAAGACTAATTTTACTTTCTTCTTCTTGATGATTTTGAAGGAAAGCATTGGGGAAATTTTTCAGATTAACTATATAAATTACAGCATAGCTGTGGAGATATAAAGTCCATTTTCTAAGATTTCTAAGCTCTGTTACATATATGTATATCTGATGTATATATATTGGTATTTATCATAGCATACCTTTTACTGTCAGGATTTTTGTAGTTGTCTTATTCTTTGGACTGACAGTTTATTGAAGGCAATGATTCTATCAACTAACTACTTGATGGATCAAATGGAATTGATGAAGGAAAATCATTAGCACATTAATACTTATTCCTTATCATGTTCCAGGCATCAAATAAGGACTTGAAATAGAGGGTACAAAAGACAGACATAATTCCTGTTCCTGTAGAGCATCCAATAGAGACAGGAGACAGGCTTTGAAGAACATAATACAACAATTATTCTTATGATAAAGCTAAGAAGAAATTCACTTGAGTATATTAGTTTTAAGGAGAAGGATCTGATTCAATCACTAGAGTGAGGAGCTTTTCACAGATAATCGTTTTCAGTCAAAAATTGATAGACTTGAATTTTAACTCACCAGTAGATGAAGGCTATGGAGCAGAGATGAGGAATCAAGGAACATTTCTACAAACTTTAAGATTATGGGGAGTGAGAGAATGCATGGGAGGAATACAGGCAAGTCTAAAAAAGTATACACCTGAGAATGAGCTTGTTTTGAAAAAAAAAAAGACTTGGTAATAGTTCGAAGTACAATAATATGAACATGTGATCAGATATTGAAAGTTGTTTGCTTGCTATTATTAACATTAAGAGGTTCTCTTTCAGTTAAGAATGTAGATTCTAGAGTGAAAATCTTAGCTTCTGAACCATGGGAAATTTACCTAAATTCTTCATGTATTAGCTTCTTTATAAAATGAGGGACTGGGAGCTGGGGATGTAGCTCAGTGGTAGGGCACTTGCCTAATATTTGTGAAGCCTGGGTTCAATTCCCAGCACATTAAAAAGACACAACAAAAGATAACAAATTAAGACTTTAAAAATAAAATAAAATGAGGAACTGTAATAGCATCTACTTCCTAGACTTTTTTGATTATAGAATGTGCTGCTGTGTAAAAAGCACTAAGAAAAATATCTGGAAAATTCAAAAACTGAATACATGTTAAATGTTAATATTTTTGCTATTAGTTGCAATGTTAAGAGCCAAGAATTATATTGTTACTAATAACTTTAAGAAATGTTTACCAATCTGTTTAGACTTAACTCTCTTGTCATCACTTGTACACAAGAGGAATGAGCTCTGTTCCTAGAGATACTGATGCAACATAGTACAATAGAAACCCAAGGGCTGGAAAGGAGAATAGGAATATAAAATTAAAGTAATAGGTTATATGGCTTTTTAGTTCTTCAACCATTTAAGGCCAATTTAATAATAAATCTTATTTAAGCCTGCTGCCTCCTGGAAGTTCTAACTATTTATCTATCAATTTGCATTCCTGAACATATTACCCCTAATACTACTCACTCCAAAAGTAAGTCCTATGTGTCCATATAGGCATACTGAAACCTTTTTTTATCTTGGACAGGAGGAAGAACTTTCCCTCAGTCTGGATTTCTTCCCATGCTCAGAAATCTAGAACGTGGCATAAAATAATGGACTTAATATATCTGTATTTGTTCAACTATTTAATGATAAAAGCAAAGCTATAAAATGATCACTGTTTTTATTCCATCCCATAAAACATTCTGTAACCATCATAACAAATACAAATCCAGTCTTCCCTTTTATAATATATTAGAAGAAATAATATATCAATATGTTCATTTCATATATTTACTAAAAACCTCACCAATCTGCTTTCCTCTGGCATATTTAATAATATGAAATCAGATTTTATTTCAAAAGCTATTAATTACATAGTTGCTGAATCAGCAATGCTATATTCCTACTCGACAGTTTTTATCTTCATGAGGAAATAAATTTAGCTTTGCATACTTAACAAATCTCCTGGAATACAGTAGGCACTCAATAAATGGATGCAGAAATGAGTTAATGCTTGAATTTTGTCTCACTAGTTAACCAAAGAACAATGGGCATCAAGGATATCGTTATGCACAAATCATTATAAATCTTAAACAATATGGCACACTTGGACTTACATATGAACTTGAAAACTTGTTTTACAGCATCCATATTTTTTTGCATTGTGATAAACCAAATACTGAGAACTTCTGTCCCATATTACGGGGAAAGAAACAGTCGTGAAAATTATAATAAAACACATATGATTTTGAAAACACAATATTCACTGTTATTTGGTGAATGGTTTCTATTTATTTCACTTGAGAAATTCATTCTAGATATTCTTTTTCAGTCAATGTAATTTACTTATATTAATGTTGCAGATACAGAGGATACAAATTTTAAAGAATCAGTTTATGAGTATGCAAAAATTGGTGTGGGTTATTTAGCCAGTGAATAATGTAATTTCCCAATTATTTTATCTCAGTGTAATTTATAAAATAATCTGTATTTCCTAAGCCTACAAAATTTCATGCAATGTTCAGCAAACAGGAAGTGCCTTAGGAATAGAGTTTTGTGGTAAAAATTGAATCCTCCATTAACAAATAAAATGTCAGCAAATGAAATAAGAAATGGAATGGGTTGCTTGGGAATTAACTGAAGATGTGGGAATGTTTAAGATCATGAAACCTTTGTGCAAATTTGGAGGTTATGATGAAAAGACAGAGTCTAGTGAGAAGGGATTCAAGAAGATATTCATAAAAGGTTCCAGAGATTATCAATGATCACCCTTCTCAAATCAAGAAATTCATGTGTTTTTAGAAATTTGCAAGACATAATCACACAATCAACTGCTATTTGACCATTTCAAGGAAAGTTGATAGTTTAAGAAATGGAAGGCTCACAACTTTCAATGCTTAATGAAGGAGAGGTTATGAAATGAATTGGAAAGCTGAACTCCAGAGTTGGTCCAAGCAAGGATGTTTGAGGGTTTTCTGGATGTAGGCTACCCATAAAAACAAATAGAGTGGGGTTGTGGCTCAGTGGTAGAGTACTTGCCTAGCACATGTGAGGCATTGGGTTGGATCCTCAGTAGCACATAAAAAATAAGTAAAATTATTATAAAACACAAACAAAACACTGAAAGAGGAAGCTGAATGTAAAGAGTGGAAAAAGGAATTAGATAGCTTTCCCTTGTCAGGTGGACTACATATATACTAGAAGAGAGGGAAAACTCAGAAGAACCCTGGAAGTAACTAAGAGTCAAAGAGTCAGTGTTGGGCTGGGGATATAGTTCAGCGGGTAGAGTGCCTGCCTCACAAACACAAGGCCCTGGGTTCAATCCCCAGCACTGCACAAAAAAAAAAAAACAAAAAAAAAAAAAGGAGTCAGTGTTGACCAGAGAAAGTGTAGCTATTTGATCACTAAAACAATACCAGTCAAACAAAATTTTATGTTCCTTTATTTCTTTTTATTCTGTATATTCTAACCCTATGGTGTCAGAAATAAGATTGACAAGAAGGAAGAAAAACAGTACAATCTGTACGTGGATAAGTCATAAGAAATTTGCCCTCTTTGCTTCTTCAACTTAAGGCCTCTTTCTGGAAGAGAAAAGGGGGGAAAAAAAGAAGATATACAATCGATCAACAAATACGTGAAAAAATGTTCAACATCTCTAGCATTAGAGAAATGCAAATCAAAACTACTCTAAGATTTCATTCACTCCAATCAGAATAGCAATTATCAAGAATACAAACAGCATCAAGTTTGGGCGAGGATGTGGGGAAAAAGGTACACTCATGCATTCCTGGTGGGACTGCAGATTGGTGCAACCAATTTTTTAAAGCAGTATGGAGTTTCTTCAGAAAACTTGGAATGGGACCACCATTTGACCCAGCTATCCCACTCCTCAGCCTTTACCCAGCGGACTTTAATCAGCACACAACAGTGATGCAGACACATCAATGTTTATAGCAGCTCAATTCACAAGAGCTAAACTGTGGAAGCAACCTAGATGCCTTTCAACAGATGAATGGATAAAGAAACTGTGACATATATACACAGTGGAATATTACTCAGCCATAAAGGAGAATAAATTATGTAATTTTCAGGTAAATGCATGGAGTTGGAGAATATCATGCTAAGCAAAATAAACTAATCCACAAAAAACCAAAGGCTAAATGTTTTCTCTGATATGTGGATGTTGATCCATAATGGGGGCCTGGGCAGGGGAAGAATGAAGGAACTTTGGATTTGGCAGAGGGGAGGGGGTATGAAGTTGGGAAGGATTGTGGAATGAGACAGACATTATTATTTTTTATACATGTATGATGACATGAACAGTGTGACTCTGCCTTGTGTATAACCAAAAAAATGAAAAGTTGTGCTCCATTTGTATACAATGAGTCAAAATGCATTCTGCTCTCATGTATAACTAATTAGAACAAATAAGAAAAGAAAAGTATCGAAAAAAATGTAAAGGGCTGGAAATGTAGTTCAATGGCAGAATACTTGCCTGGTATGTTTGAGGTCCTGGGTTGGGCATTTTAAATTTGGAACTGAGACTGGTTTGTTTATTTGGTTTGTTTTTCATTGAAATGATTAGAAAATGGTTGGTGTTGCCTAAGAATGGCAAAAAGCTTCCTATCAGAGGTGAAGTCTAGGGCAGAGAGAGCACCAAAGCCACAGATGTTTAAAGGAATAGTGGGAGGAAAAATATGTTTTTTCATAACTTTACTTTGCATTGGTATGGCACAAATGAATCATATATCCTCTATTTTTCGTGAAAGACCTGACTAAAATAATAACAAATAGAGTTCTAAAAGTTCACTAAATAGTTTGCTGGCAAAAATTCATCCTAATTCTTGGAAATTAGTACAAACATGTGCAGGTCTGATAACAAACATGTTTTCTAAATGTCATTAAATTGCCATTGCTGCAGTGGACATCTTAAGGTGAGACATTCTAGGATTATATGAATATTGTTCCTCATTATCAATTAACATGAGTTTGCAATTTGCATTTTCTCCAAAGACTCAATGTCCCTAACCTAAATTCTATGACTGACTGAGAGGAAAACTAAAATATTAATAGCAAGGTTACATTCATTCATCTCTAACCAAATACTAGCTTCTTATAACTTAGCTAAATATTTGAGTACTTCTTAAGTATTTATAAATCCTTTCAGAAAACTGTAACTTTGTGAAAATGCAAACAAATGCTTCAAAATTCTATGTGTGTGGAAAAAATATTTTAGGAGCAGAACACAGTGAGCATGAGAGTTTGGGGTCATTCTTGTCTTTGGGGCATTGAAGAAAAAACAGAGGCCTAGACAAAACCAAGCAAAGAAAAAGGAGGAAAACCCCCTGAAGCTCTCTTAAGCTTTTAATACACCAATTAGTCTATAATTATGTGTAATATTTAATGACCTTTATGTAAATATTCTTTTAAAAATTTCTTTAAGAAATGACAACTAAAAATAAATTTATTCAGGGAAATACCTAACATTTCTACACTAACAATAATGAGAACTCTGGGTCCCATCACATATACCTTTGCTTTGAGAGAAAAGTATTGTTCCAACATTTGAAAGTTTTAGATTTTGTTTTTGTAATTCCCCCCAACCATGTGTGCAAAAATATCACTGTCAATTTTACACATTTTTATCTTCCTTAGTTATGCTTACACTTCCTAATTTTTGTTTCTATACTTGCATTAGTTATTTTTGAGTGTTCTCCATCTGTATCTCCACAGTTGAAGTGCTCTGAAGTCTTAATTTCTACTAGGCAAGACATGCATAAAAAGGCATACATCAATAGGAAATACATTCATGAAGCAATGAAGAATGAAGTGATACCTGTAGGTAAGCTATGAGGCACATAAAACAGGGGCACAGAACAATCAATATGGAATGAAAAATACATTAGAAAGGGTGCTTAAGAATCTTTACCTCAAATAATTTATTGACCTGGTGTTGGACATTTTATATTTTCTCTAAGAAATGATTCCTTTTGAATACCAGGATTATCAACATTATTAATATGTTGCAAATTTATAGACCATCATCTCAAATACACATATTTCAAAAATCAAGTCTAAAAAAAGAAACTAGTGTGTCCAACAGGTCCCCATGAGTCTCTCATTCCTGCTTGCATAACACTACTATTCATTACCATGATGTGGGTGTGATAGAAAAAATAACAATACTTGATTAGTCAAATATTTTGCAAGAGGAATGCAGTTTATAAATAATAAACATTGTAAATATCTTATTTTTCATTTTTCATATAAAATAGTCAAAGAATTATTTTAGGCACTGAATTTAAACAGTAAATCTCTTGGTTCATGATTAACATAGTTATAACTTAGATTGTCTTCAAGTTTATTTTGGACCTTTTTATTGATACCAAGTAAATGTTAAAATTTGTGTGGAAAGCATTTATTTATTTTAATATTGCTATCTAGATTGAAATTTTAGTCATCTTCACCACGATGGAAAATGATGGTGATCTTTTTACACATAAACATCTCAAAATGATAGTGGCCTTATTACACAAAAAAGTGCAAAAATGGCAGGGATCTTTTTACACATAAGCTACATTTCACCATTCAGAGTGATCTGATGACATATTAGCATGGTAAATTATTGTTCAAAACTGCCATAGAAATAGCACCACTCTTTTAGCAGTAATGAGCTCCTGAGCACCGCCAACTAATATCAGTTCTAACTGCCAACCCAATCAGGTTGCTTTCAAAAATTGAATCATTTGTACATCTAGTCAGTGCAAAAATGTGAACTTTTAGGAGAAACTATTCCCTAGTACTTAACAACTGTCGTTTCAGTCTGCTATTATACAAAGTGTCATGCATGAAATACTGAAGTAGATCAAAATATCCATCTGTAGACAATTGATTAAATCAGTTGTCCGGTATAATGATGAAGCAGGTTTGAATATACTAATGTGGAATGACATACTTTAAACATTTTTTCAAAAATACAAGAGGTAGAAAAACATCTATAATTATATCTCATTTGTATTTTTAAATGGAGTTTACTTTTAAAGCAGTTTTAGGTATATAGAAAAAGTGATCCACAAACATGTTTTGTTTTGTAGGAATCCATCAAACTATCATTATAACCCAAAATTCATAGTTTACATTAGGATTCACTCTTGGTGTTAGACATTCTATGGGTAAGACAAATAAAATGATATGTATTCATCATTGTAGTATCTAACAGATGTTTCTCTGTTCTGAAAATTCTGTATTCTGTTTATTCTTGCTCACTTCTCCATAATCCCTGCAAATCATAGATCTTTTTGCCATTTTTTGTAGTATTTTTTTCCTAGAATGTCATGTAGTATGGATTCATACAATATGTACCCTTTTCAAATTGGTTTCTTTCACTTCGTAACATATTTATGTTTCTTTCACATCCTTTAATGGCTTGATAGTTATTTATTTATTTATTTTTTGCATGGGATGATATTTTCTGGAGGTACCACATTTTTGCATCCATTCACCTACTGTAGGACATCTTGGAGGATTGGAAGTTCTGGCAATCATGAAAAAAGGGCTATATAATCTGTGTGCATGATTTTGTGTGGAGATAGGGTTACAACTCCTTTGGGCAAATACCAAAGAACACATATTAGATAGGATACTAGAAGCAATTTGTTTTGTGCAAATCCAACAAACTCTCTTTCAAAATTCCTGTTGCTCCACATTCTTACCAGCATTTGGTTTTGTCAGCATTGTGCATTTTGGTCATTTGAAGAGGTATAGGCTGCTAATTTATTTTAATTTGCATTTTCCTTATTATATGATGTGGAACATCTTTTCATATGCCTATTTGTCATCTGTGTATCTTCTGTGACAATGTGTACATGAGATTCTTTTTATTTTTTAATTGGGTTGTTCATTTACTCATTGAGTTTTAAGAGTTCTTTGTGTATTTAGGATAATAGTCGCTTATCAGGTATGTCTTCTGCAAATATTTTATCCCAGTGTGTATCTTGTCTTATCATTCCCTTGATGAAGTCTTCAGCAGAGCAGAAAATTTTAATTTCAATCATGTCCAGCTCATCAATTCTTTCTTTCACATATCTTTCCTTTTATGTTGAATCTAAAAAAAAATCATTGGCAAACTCAAAGACATCTAGATTTTCTCCTGTGTTATTTTTCAGGGAAATGCAGTCTTTCAGGCCTTGTTTGGTCATGTAAGAATGGTATTTGGGCCTGTATCATTTGCTTGCCAAGACATAAAGCCTATCCTGGGTTACTGCCTTAAGTGGGGATTTCTTTCTTTGTTTCAGACTCTATGAGTATTCCTTTGTCCTGCTTAACACATGTATGTCAATGACCCTCAGGCATGCTCTGCTTTTAGTATTTCAGATTCCATGGTGGAGTAGGGATTAGGGCCTTTCCATGATGGCACAAGAGGAGTGCACACAAAATAGTCATTCTGTATCATCTATCAAGTGTTCTGATGACTATGAAGAGCAGACACATAGTATTAGAGTGAATTTTGCTTTGACCCTCCTTTGTATACATAGACAATTGCTCCAACCAGTGCTTGACTGCATTGTGTTTTCCTTGGTGAGCAAAATACCAACATGCAATGGATAGGCAAAGTGACCTCCCCTGGGATTGGTAAGTGGTACATACTTCTCTGTTACCCTAAGATTAAAAGTTGTCATTCTGCTTGGCAGTTATCTTCTGTAATTTTTATAGATTTTGTGGTTCACAATTAACCACTTTAAGTTTTTATTTTCTAAAATGAAAAGTATGTATGTTTACATATGCCTACATAATTCTAGAATGATATATAAACTCCAGGAAGTGGGACTAGGGAGTAGGGAAATGACTTTTATATGCATATTGTCTTAGCGCTTGAACTTTTTACTATGAACACAAATTATATATATCCATATAAATATAATTTTATTTGTTCCTTTTAGATATACATGACAGTAGAGTATATCTTGGCATATTATACATACATGGAGTATGTCCTATTCTAATTAGGAGCCCATTCTTGTGGTTGTACATGATGTAGAGTTTCACTGGTCATGTATTCACATATGTTTTAATAAAGTGAAATTTAAAAAACAAAGTAGTACTTCCAAAGTCACTTAGATATGAAATAGAAATATCATCTCAGGAATATATATATTCAGAATCTGCATAACCTTGTTTTCCTAAAATCCCACAAAGCACTATATATACAAAACATCCTTGCTAGTTGCAATGTTATTCAGAAGATTTTGGAATGGACAGTTTCAATTTTCAAATGGTTACATGCTGAATTTTTCAATTCTCCATGGTAGGTCTAAATAATTATAATAGTAAGACTTAAAGAGTAATAAACCAGTGGCTAACATAACTGACTTATACACTTAGAGAATGACTGGGATTTTTTTTTTAGAAAAATAAGGAGAAGTACTCGTAAGATGAATTATTTTTCTATTTTGTGTGTGTGTGTGTGTGTGTGTGTGTGTGTGTGTGTGTGTGTTTCCTCATAATTTCAATTCCAAGGATCCTTGGTAATTTTTTCCTTTTTTATTTTTATTTTTACAGACTGCATTTCCATTCATTGTACACAAATGGAGTACAACTTTTCATTTCTATGGTTGTGCACAATGTAGATTCACACCATTCATGTAATCATACATATACATAGGGTAATGATGTCTGTCCCTGTCCACTATCCCTGGTGTTTTCAACTAGCATTTTACTTGAAGATTAGCATGCCTGTGAAACCCTCTCTACATCCATATCTTTAAGTAAGAGTATTTGAAACCCATAAAAATGTGATGCTTGAAATGATTCTGACCCAGCAAAAATTCCTCTAAGTACTTCTCCTCAACCATGTAGAGTTCACCCATTGGTGAAGGATGACTATTGTGTGTAATGGTTGGTGAGAGGTAATTCTGCATTAAATTCTTAACATAAAAGAATGATGAGTACAAGCAAACCTGCTGTGCTTGAGATCAACCTGACTGACTTCCTTTCCCTGCATATAACATAAAAAGCCATTTGGCTCAAACTGATGGATGTCGCCAGCTTCCTTTCCACACCATAACATATTAAACAGCAGTTGACTCTTTGATGTTTGTTAGAGAAGAGAAGAACAAAGCATATTATGTTGCTGAAATTGCTTTCAGGCTTTGCTTTTTTTTTGTTTTAAACTTTGATTTTCTTTCTGTCCCAAGGATAGTGTGCTGATTCCTAAAGTGATGGGTAGAGAAATAACACCTAAACAGTAAATGTTAGGCAGTAGCATTCCAAAAATTGGCCTATTGGGATTTATCTTTAGCTCTAAGTGGAAATGAAGAAATTATATTTTGGGGTTTTGTCCATTTGTGGGGTGGTGATAAAAGCAATTAGTTTTCTTTTGCAAAATAGATCATTTTTGTTTATAAAATAAAAAAAAGTATAATATCAAAATGCTATAAAATTAACTCCATTTCTAAGCACTCTATAGGCTTTAATTTTCAACTGACCTCATATTTTACTACTAAAAAATATTATTGTACATGGGGATTTACTATAATTAGATTTTCTGAGAAAATTTTGCTGTAGTGAAATCATTCAAAACTTTGTCCTTTGGATAGGAGATTCTATCATATTTTCCTCTGGATAAATAATTAAGCCAGTTTTTTAAATAAACATATTTTTGTGCACTCATATATCTCACATTTTGCTCTGTTAGTACCACATTTAAGGAAATATATAGACAACAATGTTCCCTACATTAAGATTCTGTCATACAACCACAGTGACTAAAATACCCAAATATGCTCAATTTGACCAGAATTCCTTTATTTCAATCCTGTGCAACCAACTTGTATTTTTTAAACCATCCATTCCCTACTCTTCAATATTTGTATGTCCCTAAAATTTTTACAGAGTATTTCCCAGGAATTCTTGTACTCAAGATATTACTATTGTCTTTTTCACTTCTCTCTGATCTGTATAGGTTGAGGTACCATATGCCTAAATATTCAGCCATGGCAGCAAGGATATTCTTAGAGTCCTAAATTAGTAAATTCAAGAATTTCATCTCCCTCAAAAATTCTGAGGGCCTAAGTAAAGAGTCACAGTTATATATCTTAAAAATATCTTAAAAAATATTCAAGCACAACTGAAGAATCTTTAGTTTAATTAAGGCCTAAGTCGTTGTATCACTTATCCTTTATTTTCTCATTAATTCTTTATTCATTCTCATTAGTCTAGTCCTGCAGAACCATCATATATTCATATATATATATATGTTTATATAGTTGTGGATAAACACAATGTCCTTTAATTAAACTAATTAATTAATATGTGATGCTGAGCATTGAACCTCATGCCTCACATGTGATAGGCAAACACTCTGCTACTGAGCTACAACCCCAGGTGAACGCAGAATCATCGTAAATGGTGTGTCTTGCTTTCTATTACCTCCCTCTTTATTCTTTCTTTCTTTTTTTGGTCCTGGAATTGAACCCACGGCTGCTTAACCACTGAGTAACATCCCCAGCCTGTTTTATTTTTAAATTTTATTTAGAGGCACTGAGGTTTTAGGTCCTCAGTATATTTCTGGGGCTGGGTTTGAACTCGTGATCCTCCTGCCTCAACCTCCTGAGCCAAGAGAATTACAGGCATGCACCATCAATCCGGCACTCTTTATTCTCCATAACACTGCTTCTTACAGCACCCGTATTAATTTATCTCTTCAGGAAAATGACAATTTTAACAGAGATCCCCAAATTAACCACTGTAGAACACTGTACTCCATGAAATACAAATATATAACACTCAAAAGGAGTTCAAATTCAAAAGCATTGTGCTGAATGTATTTTTTTACTACAATATTACCAATAGGATTTAAAATGTTAATTTTATGGATGAGGAAAACTGTCAGATCATTTTTGTTGTCTGATTTATTACCCTCAATAATAATGTTTTGTTATTACCTGTGTAACAGATCACACAGCTAGTAAACAATTAAGAGAGAATTTAAATTGAACTTTTTTGAATTCATGATTCCTCTTTCCAGTTTCCTCTTTAGATTGAGATATCATATCATTCCTTCAAAAACATAATGCAATTTTAGCTATATGTTTTATTCTCTTGCTAAAAAATGATAAAATTAACTTTGTTTTATTGTGGAGTTGATCTTGTACAGGTTAATAGTGAAAACTTTTGTGTCTGATATTATATCCAAAATTTTCTGCAAATTACTAGCTGTTTAATAAAGGATGACTTATTTGGTCACTTAAGACTTTTTTCCAAATCTGTTCAGTAGGTACAATATTTTAGAAACATATCTGTGGGGATTAAATATGACTATGTAGGCAAATTGCTTGGAGCAATTTTATATGTGTGTTGAATTAAAACATTATTATTGATAAGTAATAATATCACAATGCTCTCCCAAAGACTCACTTTTGTGAGTTTCTTCTTTTGTTTTGAAGGAATAATCAACTTTACAGATTGATAATAATTTTCTAGCAGTATCATCAGGGGCCTATATGGAAAAAAAGCTGGTAGAAGAAGACAAAAATTAAACCAAAATTGATTCACTACAAAGCAACATACATGGTGAGAATGTGGGTAAAAAGATACACTCATACATTGCTGGTGGGATTGCAAATTAGTGCAGCCACTCTGGAAAGCAATATGGAGAGTCCTCAGAAAACTTGGAATAGAGCCACCATTTGACCCAGTTATTCCACTCCTTGGTTTATATCCAAAGGACTTAAAATCAGCATCCTATAGTGATGCAGCCACGTAAATGTGGGTACATTGTAGAATCAACCTAGATGTCCTTCAATAGATGAGTGGATAAAGAATCTGTGTTATATATACACAATGGAATATTACTTGGCCATAAAGAAGAATAAAATTATGGCATTTGCAGGTAAATGGATAGAGTTGGAGAATATCATGCTAAGTGAAAGAAGCCAATCCCAAAAAACAAAGGTCAAATGTTTTCTCTGATAAGTGGATGCTGATATATAACCAGATAGGGAGAGTGGGTAAGGGAAGAATGGAAGAACTTTGAATTGTGTAGAGGTGAGGGGGCAGGGGGAAGGAAAGATGGTGGGATGAGACAAGCATCATTACCCTATGTACATGTATGATTACATGAATGGTGTGAATCTATATCGTGTACAACCAGAGAAGAGAAAAGTTGTATTCCATTTGTGTACAATGAATCAAAATACATTCTGCTGTCATGTATATAAATAGAACAAACAATAAAAAAAGAAAAATAGAAAAATAAATAAAAAATTAAAAAATTTTAAATTGAATTAAGAAAAAAAAGCTACATATAGGTAGGGGTGGCAGCCTGTGGTGGTGACTCTCACATGTGTGTGCAATTCTAGTGTCTGGGTTTCTTAATTTAAATTTGATTACTTATTGTATTAAATTAGTTTTTATTTGGCATTTTTATTTGGCATGGAGTATCAGCTTGTATTCACTCAAATTTAGCTATTTAGTATGTTGAGTTTCCATAAACAGTTTTATATGAAAATGAAAAGATGTCATTTTTCCATTTTTCCTTTATGGGTACTAAAAGAGATTTTGAAACCATACAATTTTGAAAATTTGATATTATGAAATTATTAAATACATTGAAACTAAGAAGATGCCAATGAATTTGTGAGTCCCAGTTAGTAGGCAATTTTAATAAAAACCATCAGATTGAGTTTTGTTTATTTGAAATTTACATCATCTGAGACAAAAACAAAACTTTTCAAAAACATCAGAATAGAGTGCTATTTAGTATATGCTTTTCAAAATAATAATAATAATTTTAATAGCAAAACAAGCTATAACATAAACCAGGAACTGCTCTGTCTTGCAAATATTAACTAATTAAACCTCCCACCCAAAAAATTCTATGATGCGGATACTATTATTTTCATATGAAAAAACTAGGGCAATTGAAAGATTGTTACTTTACAAACAATCCTACAGCCAGTAATAACCAGTATCTTTTTTAATCAAGATGGGCTGGCTCCAATATCTGTGCTCTTAGAGTATACATACAAGTATCTCTTGTCATAGATTAGAAGTGATTTAGCAAATTTAAAATATTTTATACCCTGATTTGGTCTAATTTATAATACCATTTTCCAGTTGGCCCCCAGATTTTATTATTCAATGTTCATTAGTTATGTATTTAAGTACACATTTCTCTGGTCTACATTCTAAAAAACTGTATCAGAAATATTAGTCATATAAGTATGAACATTTATGTCTTCTCATTTCCAGTTTTCATCAATAATCTTCTTGATATAAGCATAAATGCAACATACGTATTTTTCCAGTGTTAGTATGTTTGAAGATTGAAGAAATGTGTCATTTTCTTTAAAAACCACCAGGAAAGATACCACCTATTATAATGAGTAAAACAGCTATTGTTCTTTTGACACAACTTAAAGCAATTTTAAATAGATAGCTAAGAGATGAAATAACAAGGCTAATAATTTTATTAGCAATTTAGTTTTTATTTGCAAGTTTCAAGTTGAGTATGTTACTTACATAGTATATTTTAGCAAGTGTATAAACATATATAAATTGATATTGTCAGTTTTCTCAGAAATGTCCATGCCATATTCCTCAAAGCACCACCATATTCTATTCTTTTTCTCCCTGGAGCAAAAATTCCTGAAATCCCTTTCAATGGAATCTAGGATAACATTTATCAAAATATATTATCCCTTTCAGTGGAACCTAGGGCAATATTTATCAAAATATGGAATTTTGATAAATGTTAAGCAGAGAAGAGTGTTTTGTAGTTAAGTAAATTTTGGAGAAAATAGTTTAAAGAAATTAAAGTGGCTGTATCACTGTAGTAATCTGATGCCCTTCAACAGATGAATGGATAAAGAAACTGTGGTATATATACACAATGGAATATTACTCAGCCATAAAGAAGAATAAAATTATGGTATTTGTAGGTAAATGGATGATGTTGGAAACTCTTATGCTAAGCGAGATCAGCCAATCCCCAAAATCCAAAAGCCGAATGGTCTCTCTGATAAATGAATGATGATGCATAATGTGGGGGGGGAAAGATGGCAAGAATGGAGGAAAGATAGCTAGCATAGAGGGAAGGGAGGGGTGGGGGTGGGTGGGGGGTAAAATTAATAACAGAGTGTGTGACAGATACCATTGCCCTGTGTACATGCATGAACGCACAGATGGTGTGACTCTACTTTGTGTACAACCAGTGAAACAATAGCTGTACTCCATTTGTGTTCAATGAATCAATAAGTAAATAAAAAAAATAAATAAAAAAAGTGAATTAGATGTTGATTTCATTGTCTTTGGACTAGTTAAAAAAATCAGATATGTTATCTGACAAGAAATATTATGATAACAAAAAAGATGTAGCTAGCAAAAAAAAAAAAAGAAAATAAAGTGGACTTACATAACTCAGAATTTTCAAAGTTTTTCTATGTTCATATCCATTATTAATATCTGAGAGTACACAATTGTCTGAATGTTTGTGTCTCCCCAAATTCATATGCCGAAACCTAACCCCCAAGATGATGGTCTTATGAAGAGGGGCATTTGTGAGGTGAATAGGTTATAGGGCTCTGCCTTCGTGTATGAAATTACTGTCCTTATATAATAGGCCTGTGGAGCTTGCTCCCCACTTTTGCCATGAGAACAGAGGTAGATCATAGCATCTCTAAAACAACAAACCCTCATCAGACATCAAATGTTCTGGTGCCTTAATGGTAGAATTACCACCCTTCAGAACTGTGATCAATAGTTTTCTGTTCCTTATAAATCATGTAGTCTAAGGTATTTGGTTACTGTACTCAGCAGATGTGGGTGCTTCTGTAAGAAACACCTAAAAACGTGGAAATGGATTTGGAACTGGGTAATGGCTAGAGGTTAGAATATATTTGGAGGTTCATGCTAGAAAATTCTACTTTGCCATGAGAGCAACATTAACATTGATTATGGTGAGAGCTCAGAAGAGGAGAGCTGTAGGGAAAGTCTTAATCTTTTTAGAAATTACTTAAGAAGTCATAAAAAGAATGTTGTTAGTCATATGGATGGTGAAAGGTTGCTCTTATTAGGTCTCAGACAGACATTAGGAACATGTTATTGGAGGTGAAATAAACAAGGCAAAATATTAGCAATAAGGAAAGGCTATTCTTGTTATTGAGTGGCAAATAACCTGGCCAAATTGTTTGTTTCCTGGTGTTTTGTGGATTGGAGACCTTATTAGTGAAGAAATAGGATATGCAGTGGAAGAAATAACCAAGCAAAGTGTTGAGGATATAGCATGACTTCTCTTGGCTGCTTATAGTAAAATGTGAGAAGAGAAACGTGTTTTAAAGGTGGCATCTATAATCTAAAGGGAAACATAGCTTAAAGGTTTTTAAAACTCTCATGGTGTGAAAATGAGAAAATGTGTTCAGAAGAGATCATGAAAAATATGGCCAAGTGCATGTTTGATGAAAAGGTTAGTAGCCTAGAAGGAAACCAGATGCTATTCGTTAAGGCAATGGAAGAATGGCCCCCAAAGCATTTCAGAAATCTTCCGACAATCAGGGCCACAAGAGCAGGACCTCCAGAAAGCACAAACGGTAACTTTGACAGAAACTATGAGGTACTAAATCTGCTAGTAGACAGATTGCAAGAGAACTGTGGAGGCATGGCTACCTCTACCTAGATTTCAAAGGATATACTGGAGAGCCTTAGGGTCCAGGCAGTTGACAATACCCTGCCACAGGGTATTATTTCCTCCTGATTCCCAGCAGGTGTTCACAAGAAAGACTGAGGAGAGTCTTGAAAAAGATTCACTTGTGTAGAGAGGGAGGAGAGAACAGTTGATGTAGGAGCCCCACAAAATCCTCTGGGTCCCGTCTCCCCTAACTATGTAATGCAACAAAACTTCAGTCTCCTTGAGAGGGGGGATAGGGGAGGGGGCAAAAAAAAACTGTTGACATTGGGGTGTTGTCAAAACCTGTCACAACTTGGGGAAGGGGACCAACAAACAAAAATAAGAACTCATCATGGGGGAGGAACCACTGTACTTACTGGACCCAGAATTAGTCTCAGGGAAGGGCACTACTGATAGCCTGAATACTATACTTCAGGGACTCAGAGATATATGATTGTTTAAAACTGACCTTTAATCAGAACATTAGAGAATTTCTCCACCATAACACCAGAATTACATGCATGGATGAGAAATAACAAATACATTCTTCTGGGAGAATTGTAAGAAATATACATTCCCCGAGATTCAGTGCAAAGGGAAGAAAAGCTGATGGTGAAACAAACATTGAAACTTCACTCTCCTGGCAAACCAGGTCCTACTCTAAGCATTGTATTACTAGAGGGCATTGAAGATTTTGGTACGCTGGTGGTAATAGCAACAACCAAAAACAAGCACAGTCCAATTCCTAGAAGTAAAGGCCTACAAAAGAAAAACAACCCCAATTTCCAGACATAAAAAGCTATTTAACTTAGTCTCTACTGTTCTACACATACTTTCCAGTATTCAAAAAAATGATCATAACACATAAGAAAAGTCAAGGGGAAAATACTCCAGTTTCAGATATTGGAATCATCTGGCACCAACATCTAAGAACTATGGGACATACCTAATAGAATAACAGGCATTATTGAAATAATAGGACGAAGGAGTGGGGAGAATGAATGAGGCAAATAAATATTGGCTGAGAGTTTTTAAAAATTAATGACAGAAATCCAGGAGGTTCACAAAACAATAAATAGAATTTTGTCAGATACATACATGATATGCAAGAATTTTCCCCAAATTTGGCATTTTATTTTCCTTATAATATCTTAGCCAGAAAAATATTTAGTTTTTCTGAAGTTCCCAAGTTCTAAAAGGTTTCAGCAGTTGATGTCAATAGATACCTTTCTAGGAAAGGTCAGTCTTTTACATTTGCTTCTAAACTTTTATGGGTTTTACATTTTAGATTTACATCTATAGTCTATTTTGAGTTAATAGTTATACATGATATCAGATATGGATCAAGGTTTATATTTGTGCATATGGATTGCAATTGTGTGAACACAATTTGTTTTAAAAGAACATCATTTCTCCAATGAATTCTGTTTGAAACTTTCTCACAACCAACTGCTCACATATCAATAGGTCAATTTTGTAAATCCACATGCTGTTCAGTTGTTTTGTTTTGGTACCTTTATCAACAGCACACTAAGTTGAATAGTGCAGCTTCAGGTTAAGTCTTAAAATTGGACAGTGTATTTACTCAAATTTATTCTTTTTAAAGAACCATTTTAGTTATTCTTGTTCCTTTGCCTTTCCATATGCATTTTAGAATCAGTCTGCCTTCCTTTTGGGCCATTTGATTTATTTTACTATGCCCTTTAAATAATCTACTGTTTGGGGCTATATTTCTGTATGTAGGACTTTTAAACTATAAGTTCTTGGAATATCCATGTATATACTTAACTTTTTACAGTCTACTTGTATTTGTCTTGTTTATTATACACACATATATTAAAAAATTTTAACAGTTGTGTTATCAGATATCAATTATATTTATATATCTCAGGGGGAAAATGCTTTATTATATTCACCCAGATATTTATCATTTCCTTTGCTCTGTCTCCATTCCTGGTCTTTTGGATTTCCCTTGACATCATCCTTCTTTATTCTGAAGCTTCTTCTTTAGAAATTATATCAGTTTTGCTGGCAAAGAATTCCTTCATCTGAGAATGTCCAGATTTCTTCTTCATTCATAAAGCATATTTCTATTGGGCATAAAATTCCAGGTTGATAGTTCTTTAAATATTTTAAAATCACATGCCCTTACTTCTCCTTCCAGCGTTTATCATGAGAAGTCTAGTGTGTTTGGATTATTATTGCCCTCATAATAATTCATTTTTTCAGGTGCTTTTGTGATGCTTTGTCTCTATTATCAGCAGTTTGATAGGTCTACATATGGATTTGTTTTGATTTATCTTGTTTAAGAATCACTGTAAGCTTCTGGAACATGAAGATGTGACACTTTTACCAAATATGGGGAGTTTTAAGCAATTATTTCTTCAAATATATTTCTGCACTCTTTGCTTGGCTTCATTCTGCACATCTGATAACACTCATATTTGACCTTTGGTTATTATCCCATTGTATTTGAAGCTCTGTTCACTTATTTTCAATATTTTCCTTCTGTTTTAGGATTGGATACTTTCTACTGATTTGTATAAAATGTTAGGTAATTCTTCTAGCATTTCCAGTTTGGTATTGAGTTCATCCAATGATTTTAATTTCACTTATTATTTTCCTTCATATCAAATAATATTAAGTGGAAATTACTTGTTTGTTCTTTGTAAATTCTATTTCTTAGATTAAACCTTTCTCTTTCATTCATTTCAAGAGTGTTCACCTTTATTTGCTGGACTGTTTGTAATAGACACCTTAAAGTTTTTGTCAAATAATTCTAACTTTTGTGTCATCTGAACACTTGCATCTGTTAGTTATCCATAGTCATACAACTGGAAGTGTACCTAGTTGTCTTATATGCAGAATAATTTGGGATTGTATCATAGACATTTCAAACATTGTTGATGAGATTCTAGTTCTTAAATCCTATAGCTAATATTCATATTTTTGCTTTAAGGGTCAGTCAACTTGGTTTAGTTCAGGTCTCAAGTTTGGACCAGGTATTTTGGGATATAATTTAGTGGTATTTGGTTTATTTCCCACATAAGTAAAATACAGTCAGTAGTCTTGGAAATTGGAAGTGGTATACTCTTCATTCCCTCTTTGAAGTATTTGATATGTTGTTTAGGGGCAGATGTATGCATGCTTTAGGATAATGGTAGGAGTCTGTAAATAACTTTATGAGATTGCTTTATTAAGTCTTGCATTCTCTAAAACCTCCCTAATATTTTTGGATTTTCTTTTCAGTATGTGAGCCAAAAACTTGGTGTTTTAACCATGCTGATCTGCCATATTATTCCCACAGTTCTGTCAACATCTGGCAGTAAACATTTGGGTAAGAATGAGTGAAAGATAGTAATCGGGGCTTGCCCTATACTTTTGGGACTACAACTCCTTTGATCTAAGAGGAAGATTCCCTTCCATTAGACTTTTACATGCCTATTAAACTGAATATGACTGGCTAAAATTGCTATCTTTTCCCAAGTTCCATTTCTCCTTCTTGAGCATGAACTAGAGAAATTTTCCTCCAGATTTTTACATCTTTACATTATCATTTCTTATTTTCATGGGTGTTGAGTCCAGACCAGGAGAAACTAGTAGGAAAAATGGTAAACTCATATTCAATTGTTCAGTACTTTCACATTCTAGCTATTACTTATATCCATACTTCTCAAATTGCTTTCACATGTGTTCAATCTGGATTGTATAGTTTCATTCAGTGATAGAGACAGGATGAATGTTACCCATTCCTTCTTACTCAGAACTTCAATCTTTATCCTTTCAATTACTTATGCTGATAGTTTTTATTTTATTTGTTCTTTTTAGAAATAAATAGGTATCTCCATTTCAATCCCCAGTACTGCCCCCTTCTCTTTCCACCTCTCTTCCTCTGATCCCCTTCCTCTAATCTATTGGTCTGACTTCTATTTATTTACTTTTTAACTGAACCATTATAGTCACTCATTTTTATGGCTAAATAACATTCCACTGTATGATTGTATCATATTTTGCTTATACATTCCTAGTTGATACACAGATTATTTCTATTTTATTATTAATAATTCTGTTATAAAAATCATGTATACATGTTTGCTTAAGAATTTGTTTTCAGTTCTCTCAGATATTGTTTTAGTCACTTTTTTCACTGCTGTGACCAAAAGACCTAACAAGAATGATTTTAGAGGAGGAAAAGTTTATCTGGGACTCATGGTTTCAGAGGTCTAAGTCCACTGATGGCCTACTCCATTGCTTTGTGCCCAAGATGAGGCAGAACATCATGGCATAAGGGTATGGTATAGGAGTGGCTCAGGACATGGCCACAGGGAAGCAGAGAGAGACTAAATTTGGCTCACCTGGGACTAAATATAAACCAGAAATGCATGTCCCCAAGGGCCTCACCTCCTCTAGCCACATCCAACTTACCTAGAGTGACCACCCAATTAATCCTTATCAGGGAATAAATGTACTGATCAGGTTAAGGCTCTCATAACGCAATCATTTCACCTCTAAACCTCCTTGCATTGCCTCACACATGAGCTTCTGGGGATACCTTATAACTAAACCATAACAGATATATTCCTAGATGTAAAAATGGTTGTTCCTGTGATAATTCTGTTTAACTTTTTGAGGAAGCTACAGCATTTACCTTCATATCAGCAATGTATGAGGCTTCTAATTTATTTCAATCTTCAACAATACTAATGATATTCTATTTTATTATTATTGCCAACTAATGGGTTTTAAATACTCTTGATTTTATTTTCATTTGTCTAATAACTAACGATGTTGAATAACTTGTAATGTGTTTATTGGCTATTTGCACTACTTCTTTAAATAAATACTTATTCATGGTCATTGCACAACTTAAATTTGGGTACTTGTCTTTTTGTTGTTGAATTATAGAAGTCTTTATATATTCTGATATTAGACCCTTGTTAGATATAAGATTTCCAAATATTTTCAGTTATTATGTGGGTATTATTTTCACTTTCTTTATGGTGTCTATCCTAGCACAAAAGTTCTTAATCTTGATGAAGTACAAATTATTTACCTTTTGTTGTTTTTGTTGCTTGTGACTTCAATGGCATATCTGAAAATTCACTATCAAATTCAAGGTCATGAAGATTCTTGTCTTTATTTTCTTCTTAATTTTTTTTAATTTTAGGTCTTACATTTAAGTCTTTAATTCATTCTGAATTAACTTTTGCACACAATATATTGTAGGTATCCAATTTAATTATTTTGTATGTGGAAATCCAGTTTCCCAGTACCATTTGTTGGAAAATTCATACTTTCCTTCCTGAACAGCCTTGTCATAATTGCCAAAATTGAGTTTGAATATGAACCATACATGTAATTGATTATTTTTTGATTCTTAGTTCTTTTTCATTGATCTATATGCCTACTCTCATGTAAGCATCACTGCTTATTATAGTTTGTAGCAAGTATGCAAATCATAAAGTGTGAGTTTTCCAACATTTTTTAGATTGATTAGGCTATTTGGTGCCCTGTGCAATTCTATGTGAATTTTTACTACTAAAAAAAATCATTGATACTTTTGTAGAGATTGTTTCTCAATTTATGGACACAGGAAGTATTTCCAATTACTTAGGGTGTTTTAAATTTTTTGGTCATGTTTTGCCGTTTTCACTGCAAAAATTTGGCTATTTAAGTTAGTACTAATTTGTATTAGTATGTTATAAATTTCTGAGAAGGCTGTAACTTGGTGGGCACAAAAAAAGATAGCCCAAGGCTCTCAGTGGGAAAACCTAATAATAATCCCATAATATGAATGTTAACTACTTGGCTACACTAATGAATAGGCAAAAATTTTTGTGAAACTCTCTCTCTGATAAGCACTGACTCAGGAGCAGAGTGAGAATAGCATGGGAGTTCCTTAACAAACTAAAATCAGATCTACCATATAATCCAGCTATCCCACTTCTGGGTATATATCCAAAGGAAATAAAATAATTATGGCAAACAGACAATTGCACTACAATGTTCAGCACTACTACCAGTAGCTAAGAAAAGGAAGCAACCTAAGTGCCTATCAAAGGATGAATGGATAAAGAAAATATATTAAACATATACAAAACAGAACACTATTCAGCCACCAAAAATGTGAAATACTGTCAATGTGCCAACATGGATGAACCTGTGATTATTACGTTATTTGAAATAAATCAGGCCCCAAAATACATGTACTACATTATCTCACTCATATATGGAATATAAAAATTGATCTCATAGAAATTGAGAGTAGAATGGTGATTAAATAAAGTGGGAGAGAAGAGGGTTGAGGGAAGAATGGGGATAGGATTATCAGGGGATACTAACATGTAACAATATAACAGTAAGTGTTCTAGTGTGTGTTATTGTACAGTATGGATGACAATACATTCTATATTTCAAAAAGTTAGCTGAAAGAATTTTTTAATTTTTTGCCATGAAGGAATGATAAATGTTTGAAGAAATAGATATGTTTATGTAGATTTAAATATTCCATAATGTATATGTGTACCAAAACATCATGTATGTGCATAACCATGTACAATATTTGGCTTAATGTATCAGTAACAATAAATTTAATTTCAATTGTTTTAAAAAAGAGATATAATGTCTATATTCAGAGAAATTACAGAGCTGTTATTTTAGGCCACATACCTGAGTTTTAAAAATTGAAAAATTAATGCTTCCCTAATTTACTTGCCTAGGACATAGTCAGTTTCTGACTTATACTGATTATTTGAGCACAATGCCCAACAAGTATCCCACTTTTCACTTTGCATAAAAATAGTCTCATGTTACTAGTATTTCACATAGTTATAAGGTGACCTTTTCCCTATGCTTATGACACTTCACTCATAATATGAGAGAATTATAAGCAAAAAAAACTTTTCAGCTCACTGATCTCAGTTCATCCAAGAAACCACACAATTCTCAATAATTGGTGTCTTTGTCAAGTATTATGTGAATATTTTTCCAATCCTCTGGTATCTATCTGAAGATTTACTTTCAAAGACTGGCATCACACAGGGATGATTCAGCAAATGTTCTAAACATGTCTCAAAATAGAATTTAGTAAGGTCAATAAATACTTCTATAACTTAATGTTTCTATTTAAATGGACTTCTTAGAATTTCACTATCTACTATTTTTGTAATAACCTGGGGACTATTAGAAATGACATGGCATGTTGGTGACTTACTCTCCTCTGAATCATACCCATTATTTCAGATAAATTCCTTAAACCTACTGAAATGGTGATTTTAATTTACTGTATTAAGTATATTAGATTTTTCCATCCTTAAGTATATCATAATAATTTATCAATTTCAAATACATGTCAAACATACTGAAGGGGAAATGATGGTAAATACTGAACAATGGGAAATATTAATGTTATTTATTTCAAGCCTTCTATATTCCAGGGACATTTTTAAATCAGTACCTATCTACTATAACATCTACCACTGAAAATGAACATTTTTACAAATAACAAATGTATGTCAAGAATAAACCTAGAATTTTTCCTTTAATCAGACAGAGTTTGAATTTCATTTTTGGGGGGGTGAGTACCAGGGATTGAACTCAGGGGCACTCCACCACTGAGCCACAACCCCCGTCCTATTTTGTACTTTATTTAGAGATAGGGTCTCACTGAGTTGCTTAGGGCCTTGCCCTTGCTGAGACTGGCTTTGAACTTGCGATCCTCCTGCCTCAACCTCCTGAGGCACTGGGATTAAGTGTGCACCCTCTGGCCAGAGTTTGAATTTGATTTTATTCCAAATCAAGTTTTCTTTTGCGCACAGGTGTCTAACATAGGCTAAGTACCTTTTGGGATCACTAGGGATAGAATTTTAATTTCTTTCATTTATTTTAGGAGCGAAACATGCCCCAGGCGCCCTTTTCATAACAATTAAAGAGAATCCTTTCAGTTACTTGAAATTCACTAGTTTTTTATTGTAAATTTTAAAAAGTTGATGGAAATATATAAAACAAGTACCTTTCAATTTTATCAAACAAGATGCAGAGTACTATTATTGTTATTAAAGAAAGGAAATAAATGAGGTTATCTGAAAAAGTCTTTAGATTTTCACTTTGAGATAAATTTATGAAGTTGGTGTTGAATGGTAATCTAAAGAAAAGCACAGTATTGTTCTGGAAGTGAGTACAAAAACTATTAGAGTTAAAGGAGGATGAAAAGAAAAGAATTTGTGAGGCAGAGGATAAAGAGGAATTTTCTTGATGATTAAACTGTCAATTCAAAAAGAAGTCAAATAATCCTTCATGTATATAAACTTAAAATAGAAACTGAAAGCACACAATGTAAAAAATTGATATAAGAACTAATGAAATTGGGTGCAGTGACACATTCCTATAGTCTCAGTGAATTGGGAGGGTAAGGCAGGAATATTGCAAGTTCAGGGCCAGCCTAAGCAATTGAGTGAAATCCTGTATCAAAATAAAACTTTAAAAAGGGCTTGGGGTGTAGATCAGTGACAAAGTGTTCCTGGAATCCATCGTCAGTATGGGGAATAAATGCTAATGAAAGGATCTCAAATAGTCCTCCAGATCTTGAGACTGAAAAGAAGATTGGTGAACTCACATTTTTCTATTTCAAAGGGTATTACAAAATAACCCATCAAGTCAATGTGGTACTGCTGTAAGGAAAGAAATACAGAAGGATGAAAGCAATTTGGGATTTGAAAAACAAAATTGTGTATGCTCAAGTGATTTTTAAGAGGACAGTTCCATGGGAGAAAGAATAATCTTTTCAAAAACTAATACTGGGAAACCTGGATACCCACATGCAGAAGACTGAATCTGGACCCTTACCTTATACCATATACAAAAATAAATTCAAAATGAACAAAACTACTAAGCATAAAAGCTAAATTAATAAACTATTTAGAAGAAAACAGGAACAAATCTTCATGACCTCAAATTTGGTAAAGCATTTTTATTTAGAACACCAAAATTTTAAGAAACAAAGAAAAGGAATGAATAAACTGGTCTACAGCAAAATCAATTTTTTTGAGTTTCAATGTACACTGTCAAGAAAGTAAAATGATAGCTACAGAATTGGGTAAAGTATTTGCAACTCACCTAATTAATAAGGGAATTGCACCAATAATGTATAAATAAGTATAAAAGAAGAACAGTCCAATTAAAAAGTGTACAAAATATTTGAACAGCCATTTTGAAATGGTCAAAAAGCACATTAAAAGATTTCAATAGTCATTATAGCGATACCTCTTCATACTTACTAGGATGGCTAAAATATAAAAGACAGATATTAATTTTTAGGGAAGATGTGGGAAAATTATGATGTTCATATACTAGTAGTGGAAATATAAAATCACACAGCTACTTTGGAAAACAGTCTGACAAGCCCTCAACTGGTTAAACTGAGTTAACATACAGTGCAGGAATTCTATTCCAAAGTATATATACATAAAGAAATGAAAATATGTCCACAAAAAAGTTCATTGACCATTATTTCTATTAGCTAAAAGCATAAACAAATCATATGTACAACAATGGATGAATTTATGAATAAATGTGGTGCTTTTGCTCAAGAGAATATTATTCTGCCATAAAAATCAATGAATTACAGATTTATATCATAACATGATGAACTTGAAAATATGCTACTGAGAGAAGACAATTACTATAGGCAACATACTGTATGATTCTATCTATATTAAATGTTCAGAAAGCAAAACTATAGAGACCAAATGCACCTATACCACCAAAAGCAAATCTATAGAGACCATAGCACCTTATATGAACTAATTTTTTAGCACATGAACTATATTTCAGTAACTGGTCTAAAATATAAACAAGGACACTTATCTTAATTCACAAGTCATCAAATTATATATGCAGAAGATCATAAGGAACATATCAAAAATCTACTAGAACTAAAGTGAACAGGTGCAAAATTGCAGAATACAATTTTGGTATACAAAAACAATTTCTTTTCTACATAATAGGAGCATATAGCTAGAAGTGAATATTAAAGATATCACTTTAAACAGAATAAAAATAACCAATGCAATAGACCAACTGTATTAGCATTTGTTTGATAAAGTTGAATAAAATATTTACCCTGAAAGCCACAAAACATTGCCAAGAAAAATTAAAGTCCAAGTCCTAATTGAGAAAAATATTCCATGTTTATACATCAGATGATTTAGTTTAACTATGATATCCACTTCCCTAAAGTGAGATATAAATTCAAAGGAATTACAAACTTTTAGAAAGGTTTTTAGTTTTTTTAGAAATTGACTGCCAAACTGTATGAAAAGATGAAGGTCATAGAATACAGAAAAACATGTTTGAAAAAAGTCAAAGGGCTAATCTTTCTTGATTTCAAATTATCTTAAAGCTACATTATTTAATACAATATTATGTTCCTGTAAGGGTAGACATATATAATGATATAACATCCCAAAACAAATCCAAACATATATATTCAGTTGGTTTTAACAAAAACACAGGCAATAAAATGAAGAAAGAAAAATATTTTCAATAAGATTAATATTAAATATAGGATTTTGTATGAAGTACATTGTAAACAATGATCAATCTGAAATGGGTCATAAACATAAAGGAAACATCTAAAATATTTATAATAAAACATAGGAGAAAAGTTTTGTGACCATAGGTTTATAAAATATTTATTAGATAGACTCTGTAAAGGATAGACCAACCTAGGTGCCCTAAAACAGATGAAGATGAGTGGATAAAAGCAGATAAATGGATAAAGAAAATCATATACAAAATTATATATGTATAGATACAAACACATACATATACACAGAATGGAATATTATTAAGCCATAAAAAAGAATGACATTTGCTGACAATGGATGGATCTGTGACTAGTATGCTAAGTGAAATAAGCCAATCCCCAGAAAAACAAATATCAAATGTTGTCTCTGATATGTAGATGCTAACACACAACAAGGGGGTGAGGGGAAGAATAGAAGTTAAGTAGATTAGACAAAGGGCCATGAAAGGAAGGAGGAAGACTGAAATAGGAAAGACAGTGAAATGATTCTGACATAATTATCTTATGTACATATGTGAATACAACACAGTGAATCTCCACATCATGTATAATCACAAGGCTGGAATCCTAATTAGAATATGATGTACTCCATGCTTGTATAAATAAGTCAAATTATACTCTACGGTCATATATAACTAAAAAGAACAAAAATTAAAAATTAAAAAAAAGAAAATGGTTTATTATGTTCATTACTGGTAAGGATTTGAAGAAACAAACTCTCATACATTGTTGGCAATAGTTAAAATAGTAGAAATACTTTGGAAAACATTAGAACATTTTGAGAGGTTTCTGTTTGGTTATTTTAATTAAACATATTAGACAAATAGCATAAGTCTTAATTCCAACCTTAATATTTAATTTTAATTATGTGATAATATATCCATAAAATGATTTTTATGCAAATATCCAGGTTGTTTTTGGAAAAGTCAAGAACTATAATACATTCAAATGTGCATCATATATGAATTGACAATCTAATTGTGATATGTTCAAACATTAGACAAGTATTCCATGATATAATGATACATTTAACTCTATCAACAAATTTCCATAGTAAAATAATAAAGAAAAATGTATTTAGTTTATGGTTCAATTTATCTAAAAATCTAGAAAGGACAACTTAATCTCTAATGATATTGGCAAAAAGCCAATCAATGTTTGCCTGAGGTCAGCAATTGAAAGCATTGACTATAAAGAGACACACAGGATTATTTTGAGGTGAAAATTAATATAACTTATTTTGATAGTGATGGTAGTTATTGTCATATACATGTATCATAACTCATCAAAATGTATAGTTAAAATGGATACATTTTATTGTGCGTAAATCATACCTCAATGCAGCTGATATTTTAAAATGTGAGAGAAAATACCCAGAAGAAAATGGCTGTTGAAGGACAAACATGATTAACTATACTTTTCCCCCAAGATACTGAATGCCAAATATTTATAGCAAACTGTTCTTATTCTGGGTACAAAAAACTAGATATAATTACACATGTTCTGGGATGGTAAAAACTGAAGATGTTTTAGGTCAAATGCTTCTTATTCAGCAACTATGTACACAGCTGCAGAGCAATGGCCAAGTATAAACTTAGGTATATTCCTAGCAGATGAAGTAGTTTTACATACAAGATTAGGCTGCAAATCTCAAAATGGATTTGTATTTTTGTATATCCACACATTGGAAAATAAATGGAGCATTACAATGCAATTAATCATGTACTTTTTGTACTGTATCTGCAATTACAAATTCAAATCCAACAAAGAAAATTTCATAAAATATAGCACTATGTATAAAGAAAACAAACTTCATAATTGAATTGGTGCATGCTAATTCATATATATATAAATTAAAAACTAAATCATTTGAAGTTAGTTGGTTATTGTATTTGATTCATACAGGAATTAGAAATTCTTTTTTTGACCACTAGATAGAGCTTTAATATTAATGTACTAAATCAGATTCACTAAATCTATTGTAACTTGATAGCTGTCTTACACACATGTATCACCTTGCCTCTAGATATTATGTTTCCAGACCTGTTGAAGAAGGTTCTGAAAAGGCATTTCATTTTCTCCTGTGTCACATAAAGCAGGAGTTAGAAAATTCCCATACCTTAAGTCATGTCATTTAGTGTTCTGTCTGTAGTTAATCAATTGGCTCTCCTCTAAGAATTTCTACATTCAAATACATAACTTGAAACAATTTAAAGAATAAATTGTAATTCCTAATTATTGTGCATCATTAGTGGCCTAATTTATTAGATTCTTTGAAATGAAACTATTTTCATTAAATTTTATTCTTTTAAGGCATTTAAATTGGAACATCACCATGTTGGCTTTAAGCATCTTCAGCAAAGTCACTGAACAGCAGTATGTGGACTTTGCCAAAGGCATCAACTACATTATGTATTTATTGATCCTCTGTGTAGAAACTAGGGAAGATACTTAAATATCTCATCTCATAGAAGTGATGAGCTCTCTTGGCTAGGAACCCCTAGAAAGGGAATTATTTTAGTACTGGTACTGGAGGATCCAAATAAACACTCATACTTGGTTTAATCAATTTCCCTTGTGAGTACTTGGTAGATTCTGGAGATTAGTGCTCTGTCCGAAGTGTGTGTGGCAAAGATTTTCTCCCACTCTGAAGGCTCTCTCTTCACATTGCTGATTGTTTCCTTTGCTGAGAAGAAGCTTTTTAGTTTGACTCTATCCCGAAGAGAAGAAGAAGCTTTTTAGTTTGACTCTATCACGAATCATTGATTCGTGCTTTTATTTCTTGCGCTTTGGGAGTCATGTTAAGGAAATCTGGTCCTAGTCCAACATGATGAAGATTTGGACCTATTTTATCTTCTATTAGGTGCAGAGTCTCTGGTCTGATTTCTAGGTCCTTGATCCACTTTGAGTTGAGTTTTGTACAGGGTGAGAGATATGGGTTTAGTTTCATTTTGCTGCATATGGATTTCCAGTTTTCCCAGCACCATTTGTTGAAGAGGCTGTCTTTTCTCCATTGCATGTTTTTGCCTCCTTTGTCAAGTATGAGATACCTGTACTTATTTGGGTTTGTCTCTGTGTCCTCTATTCTGTACCATTGATCTACCTGCCTATTTTGGTACCAATACCATGCTGTTTTTGTCACTATTGCTCTGTAGTATAGTTGGAGGTCTGGTATTGTGAAACCCCCTGCTTCGCTCTTCTTGCTAAGGATTGCTTTAGCAATTCTGGGTCTCTTATTCCTCCAAATGAATTTCATGATTGCTTGCTCTATTTCCATGAGGTCCATCATTGGGATTTTAATTGGAATTGCATTGAATTTGTATAGCATTTTTGGAAGTATGGCCATTTTGACAATATTAATTCTGCCTATCCAAGAACATGGAAGATCTTTCCATCTTCTCAGATGCTATTTAACTTCTTTCTTTAGTGTTCTGTAGTTCTCAGTGTAGAGGTCCAAATCTTCATCATGTTGGACTAGGACCAGATTTCCTTAACATGACTCCCAAAGCGCAAGAAATAAAAGCACGAATCAATGATTCGTGATAGAGTCAAACTAAAAAGCTTCTTCTTCTCTTCGGGATAGAGTCAAACTAAAAAGCTTCTTCTCAGCAAAGGAAACAATCAGCAATGTGAAGAGAGAGCCTTCAGAGTGGGAGAAAATCTTTGCCACACACACTTCGGACAGAGCACTAATCTCCAGAATCTACCAAGTACTCAAAAATCTTTACACCATGAACACCAATAACCCAGTCAATAAATGGGCCAAGGAAATGAACAGACACTTTACAGAGGAAGATCTACAAGCAATCAGCAGATTTATGAAAAAAATGTTCAACATCACTCGTTATAAGAGAAATGCAAATCAAAACCACCTTAAGATTTCATCTTACCCCAATTAGAATGTCTTTTATCAAGAACACAGGCAACAACAGGTGTTGGCGAGGTTGTGGGGAAAAGGGTACACTCTTACATTGCTGGTGGGAGTGCAAGTTGGTGCAGCCACTCTGGAAAGCAGTGTGGAGATTCCTTAGAAAACTTGGAATGGATCCACCATTTGACCCTGCTATCCCACTCCTTGGCTTATACCCAAAGGACTTAAAATCAGATTGCCTCAGTGATGCAGCCACATCAATGTTCATAGCTGCTCAATTCACAATAGCTAGATTGTGGAACCAACCTAGATGCCCTTCAGTAGATGAATGGATAAAGAAACTGTGGTATATATACACAATGGAATATTACTCAGCCATAAAGAAGAATAAAATTATGGTATTTGTAGGTAAATGGATGATGTTGGAAACTGTTATGCTAAGTGAGATCAGCCAATCCCAAAAATCCAAAAGCCGAATGGTCTCTCTGATAAACGAATGATGATGCATAATGTGGGGGGGAAAGATGGCAAGAATGGAGGAAAGGTAGCTAGCATGGAGGGAAGGGAGGGGTGGGGGTGGGTGGGGGGTAAAATTAATAACAGAATGTGTGACAGATATCATTGCCCTGTGTACATGTATAAATGCACAGATGGTGTGACTCTACTTTGTGTACAACCAGTGAAACAATAGCTGTACTCCATTTGTGTTCAATGAATCAATAAGTAAATAAAAAAAAATTAAATTAAAAAAAAATTTCCCTTGTGAGGGGGAATCTCCATAGTTTCTACTACTCAAAATATAAAGACCTGAAAATATGCAAAACTTATTTTTCACATTTTTAATAAAAATTTAAGTTAAAGGGCAACATGCACAGTTACAATTTAAAATTACATTCCAAAATTGGCAAGAGATGTGACTGAATAATTGAAATAAATGAGAATGTTGGCAAACACCAAATTTTGTATATGGGTGATCACAATTTTATTACAATATAACTTAAAGTATATATCACATTAATTAGGTGACCTTGGGGTGCTTGGGTTATGTGAGGATATAGGAAGAAGCCACTGAGACATATGTTTCTCTAGGCTGAGGAATGGTACCATCCTGTGGAACACCCAGGATTATTCATGCTTGGGCAGCACACTCTCAAATGACCAGACCCACCAAAGGCCATTGTCTCAGGAAAGTCTCACCTCCTCTTGGGGAGCTGTGCAACTTCTGACTGGACCACCCCTCACAGGCTATCATATTTCATGCTTCTTTGTTCCCTAGCTCCCCTCGCGTATAAAAGAGGTGTACTTTTGCAATAAAGTTGACAGTGCATCATAGAATCTGCTCTCCTGGAGTTGTCTGTGCTCTGTTGCCTTACCTCCTCCAAGGGAAAAAACTTATGTGGTACGACAGAGTTATGAGTTTGTTTAATTCCACTTTCTATTTTGCTGTCTTATAAATTATGAGTTTATAATTTCAGAGACAAATATACATAAAACAAAGGAAATGAGTCAAAAGAAACTTTATATATTTAAAAATTACTTGATGGACTGGGGTTGTGGCTCAGTGGTAGAGCAGTTGCCTCGCACATGTGAGGCAGTGGGTTCAATCCTCAGAACCATATAAAAATAAATAAATAAATAAATAAATAAATAAAGGCATTGTGTCTATCTACAACTAAAAAAATTGAAAAATTTAGTCCCAGGGGCTGGATTTGTGGCTCAAAGGTAGAGCATTTGCCTGGCATGTGTGAGGCCCTAGGTTTGATACTCAGCACCACATATAAATAAATAAAATTAAAAATATCCATTGGCAACTAAAATAATCTTAAAAAAAATTAATCCCATTATCAGATCACTAATCTTACTTACATTAAGGAAAATAGTATTGTGTTAGGCATTCAAAAACAAAAGCAATATACATTTTTCTCTTGGAGTTACTATGATAAGAAGAAAAAGTGTCTATTTAGTAGTGGGTTCTCTCATCAATTTCCATATGGACACTATTAGGATAAATACTACCCATTCTACAAATAACCTCTACAATTGAACATAGAGTGAACACTGGCATCGATCATGGTAAAATATCTAATATTATGGAAGATATGTACGTGCATGCATATACATATGTGCATACACAGAAAGATGCTAAATCACACACTGACTCCAATAACCAAGGGTGGAAATTACTTATAAGATGGTAATATGTCCATGAGCAATTTTAGAAACACACAATTCTGTACTCTCAAATTATAATTGGTCTTTCGAATATAGAAGTTGCAAAACAGTTTTCACCTGAAAACAGATAGTCCAAACCAGTACATTTTGTTAGACAGCCATGGGACATATGAAGGAACCCATAGCAGAACTGTTCTGAGAGAAAGTGGTGTGTCCAAGAAGTAAGTTATAGGAGAACCTTACAGAACTGACACTGATATTCTATAACTTACAGCTATACCTGACATTGTATATGACTAAAGGTAAAGGAGGACTGAGGAGCTGTTCTGATTTGCAACTGGATTTCTTCTCATCTCTGGAGTTTGGTGACTTTGCAGTTCCATACTGATAAAGGCAGTTGCTATGTAGAACATCTCAAAACAACACATCAAATGAGTAATAAAGCAGAGTTGTAAATCAATTGGGAAGGGCTTTGTCTTCTATATCATGACCCTATTGATGGCTCATAGCAGAATTTTTTAGCTAACATTATATCTGATATTAGTTGGTGACTTCAAACTGATATCAAGTGATGGTTTTGTTTTCTTTCATGTATCTTCTTTTTCCCAGTGCAAACCAGAAACCTCACACAAGTATTTGAGCAGTATCCCACATTAATATTTTGTAAAAGTGAAAGGCAGAATTGACAAAGCATAAAGTTTGACCTATAGTATATCGATGCTAGATAACATTTATTGAGCACTTAGAAAATACTGAATAATCACTGTTCATTGAAAAGATTTGGCATTTCAGTATGAAAGAATCATCTTGTGTCAAATAAGGATAGCCTCCTGCTGAAATAGATTAACAGCAAAAACAAGGAAGAGTGATTTAGAGAAAATATAACTTGGTGTCTCAAGTTTCAAGAGAATTCTTGAATAACTACAACTATACAGAACACCATTAAAAGGGAACATTTCAAGATTAGTAAAACCTTAAAAATGGGTTCTGCATTCAATACAAGCAGTGAAAAATAGTGTGAGTGGCGTAAAAGAAGTTAGTAAAAATAAAAAAATTTTAAGAATCATTTCAATCTCCCTGCCAAAAAAACAACTAACCAATATGTTTTAAACTTTCTTAATGTAATCCAGAGCAGTAATATGAGTACCAATATTGCACTAAATGTTCTCATTTCTTTTTTCCAGGAATTGAACCCAGGAGTGCTTAACCACTGAGTCACATTCCCAACCCTTTAAATTTTTTATTTTGATACAGGGTCTTGTTAAGTTGCTTAGGGCCTCACTAAGAGGTTGAGGCTGACTTTGAACATGAAATCCTCCTGCCTCGGTCCCCAACTTGTTGGGATTAAAGTCATGTGCCACCATGCCCAGTTGGTTTTATTTCTTATTCTGTTATCTCATGTTGTTATTATATATTTGAAGTTACAATTGTTCCAACTTTGTCCATAGGAAACTCAGTTGGATCTTGTGTCCTTTTGAAATAACTCCTTTTATTTTAGGAATTCCTTAATTTCTGTCACTACAGAAATCTTCATTCTCATCCTGTATTTCCCCTGCACCAGCAGAACCTAAGTAAAGAAGCCTGAATTGCTAACTCTTATGTTTGTAAGAAAATTTACCATTAAGAAAATAGTGTTTATGTACACTAATTGAAATTATCCTTAGAGTTTCTCTTCAAAAATTGTTTGCCAAAGTTATTTGGATTGGACGCTTTCTTCCCTATCCCCTTCAGTGAGATAAAGATAGACATTTATAATGTAGTTAGATTTCTTTTTTTGCAGTCTGTATTCTGTTTTGGGAACCTGCCCTGCCCTGCTTGATATATTTATTTCATTTGCACACAATAAAGTTGGGTCTTTGTGGTGCATGGTTCTATAGAAATTGACCAATGTGCAAATTCATCAGACATGTATCAACATTCTCCATCATGTAATCATGACATAAAACAGTTCTATCATTCCTTGCCCCCTCAATTTTTGGCTAAAGCCCCTTTTTATGCACTCTCTACAAATAAACAGCTATAAATTAGTATTTTGGTTTTCTATCCCTATATATTAACCATTTTCAGAATTTAATTCAGCTGGTCCTAGGATGAGGTCCTGCATTTTATTTTCAGCATTTTCAGCCTTGCAGCCACAGGAGATAAGGCCATTTTATGTGACACTTGAGCTGGAATTTCAGTATCTGAACTTATCATTTTCTTTCAATAGTTTGTCCTGAAATATTGAGCAAAATGATCTGATACATTATATTCCTTACTATTCTAATTGTGAATATGTTCTGTGAAGGAGCTAAATCTACTCTAGTTATCAAAATCTGTATTAGGATTCTACAGAGAAAAAGAACCCATAGGATATGTAGAAAGAGATTTATTATAACGAATTGACTCACATGATTATGGAGGCTAAGAACTCCCATGAACTCCCATCTATAAACTGAAGACCCAAGAAAGTCAGTGGTGTAGCTATGATCCATACCTGAAGATCTGAAAATCGAGGTGTCAATGCCGTCAGTTCCAATCCCCATCCCAAGAAATAAAAACAAAGGGCCTCAGTGATGTAAATCTCAGTTGAAGTCTGAAGAACTGAGAACCAGAAGTGCTCATATACCAGGACCAAGGAATATGGATGTTCCACTCAATATAAGACTCAATTTCTTCTATCCTGGAACCCAATATACTGCATAATTCCCACTCACACTGAGGAAGGAAATATTTCCTTAATCTACCAACAAAAAATGTTAATCTCTTCCGAAAACCGCCTTCACAGAAATACCAAGAAATGATGTTTTAACATCTATCTGGGCATCTCTTAGCACAGTAAAATTGATAAATAAAATTAAACATCACAAGAAATATTTACTTCAGTTGGGTAAATGCCTAGGTATGGGATTATTACATCAGTTGGTAAGCATACATTCAAACTTATAAGAGATTTTCAAGCATTTTTCAAAGTGGCTGTATAATTTCATATATGCACTATATAAGTGTTCTGGTTGCTTGGAGCATTCTTCATTGTATAGGCAAGACAGAAGAATAGAAACTATCTTTGTTTGACACTGTGAGTGAGAAGAGTCAAAGTAGCAATGGAAAAAACTATATTTTAGGAGAGAAAGTGAGGAAAATCTCTGAGGATCAATAAGGATGTGATGGGAAAACTAAACAGCATGGGGAATCAGAAAGGAAATACAGAGACAGGACAGAAGAAGTTGAAACCACTCAGTTCCCAGGCAAGAGGAAGGGAACCTTTGCCACAAGTATATGGTAAGCCTCTAGAGTGTACAACCAATCCTGATGATAATTGTGGGCCAGCAGTTCTAACTGTAGGAAAAATCCAGAGTCCATTCAATCTTTAAGTCTAGTTCAAGAATTTGATCGAAGAGTGACTCCTACTGTACAAGCTAGCTTTAAAAAAGAAATCCAATACATTGCTCAGCAAAATCTCAGAGTTACAAACACAAGTAATCTTGAGAGGGTTCCTATTGTCAGGGACTACTTGAGCAGTAAACTTGGAGCAATCACAATTCAGAGTCCTTATGGATACTCTGTCCGATTGGGTAGGAGAGAGCAACACAAGAAAGTTATAACTGGGGAGAAAGATGGGCAGAATCACATTAATTAGTTTGAGTTGGAAGGAGGGGAGACTGAGATGAAGAATAGAGGACACAGAGGTAAGTGGTACTGAAACTCTGTGACTTGAACAAACCTATTCTGAAGTGGTGGCATGGAGCTAGGTCTGAGAGTGCTGAACCTGACGGTGGCAATTTGCTTGATTCCTGCAGCCCCCAATCCAGTGCAAACTTGTTGACTTGACTGCTCCTATCACACACACGCACACACACTGAGGCATCCTGTTGTAGGATGACTTGGATATTTGGTATGGCCCTGGGTACTGAATATATGTCCATTCTATATAGCTTGCATATGTTAGTTTTTACTCTCTGTAACCAAAATACCTCACAAGAACATTTTAGAGGAAGAAAAGTTTATTTGGAGCCCATCGTTTCAGAAGTTCAGCTTATGATTGGCCAGTTCCATTGCTCTGGTATCTGGTGAGGCAAAACATCTTGGCAGAAGTGTATGGTGGAGGAAAGTTGCTCAGATCATGGCAAATATATATATTTATGGGGGGGCAAATATATATATATATGTATATATACATATATATATATGGGGGGAGCACAAGGCCATGGAAAATACATAATTCACAAGAGTACCCACCCAGTGACCTATTTCCTCCAGCCAGACTTCACCTGACTACACTTACCACCCAGTAGTTCATTCAAATTATCAATCCATCAAATGGATTAATATGCTAATGAGGTTACAGCTCTCGTAATCTAATAATTTAACCTTTCAGGTCTCTTGCATCACTTAATATATGATCTTTTTTGGTGACAACTCAAATAGAAACCATAACACCACATGACACCAAAGCTAAGCCAATGAGAAGGGCTTCTGTGACTCAGACATTGACCACACCACCAGGGTATAAAGATTAAGGGCCTCTGCAGAGAATGTGCACATGCCCAAAAGGAAATTTATTCAATCCTAACATTTCCACTAGAGGAATTTTTGACTTGCTTTTTTAATCTTTTTTAACCTTTTTTTGATCCATGTATTATATACTTTATTATTTTTAATTTGTTATGTTTCATTACTTATTTCTTACACTTATTTTTTCTATTATAACCTGGGATTGAACCCAGTGGTGCTTAATCACTGAGCTCCACCCCAGCCCATTTTATTTATTTATTTATTTATTTATTCATTCATTGATTTATTTTATTTTGAGACAGTGTATCATCAGGTTGCTTATAGTCTAAGCTAAGTTGCTAAGGCTGGCTTTGAACTTGGGATCCTCCTGCCTCAGTCTCCCAAGTCACTGTGATTACAGGTGTGCACCACTGTGCTTGGCTCTATGATAGTTTACTGGGTCATTTCTCCCCTTTCTTGCTGATTTTACTTTGATTAATTTAAAACTTTTTAGCTGATCATATAATATTTTTGTGCAATTTTTTATGTTATTTTTGGTATTGTGGTTGTTGTTTTAAATGAATTGTCACTATTTCTCTATCTGGTTTGGTTTTATGTTGTAGGTGTTACTGTGGTTTGTTTTCTTCCCTTTGAATGGAGCATGGAAACAAGTGTAACACTTCAAACATGTCGGGTAGGTCCTTTGTCAATGAGCTGAACCCACAGTACAGTTGAGGGAAATTGCACTTTATTACAGCCAAAACATACGCTCACTTGAACCTTGGCAGATATTTCAACATAAGCAATAGGGAAGGTAAAAGCCTCAAGCTAATCACTGAACTCCAAATAGGCATGGCGAGAGGGTGCCTGGTACATCTCAAGGTCTTAAAACAACAAGAACACAGCACACCCAAAATCACTGGATGGCAAGAAGAAAAAAAGAAGATTAGAGTTGAGCTAAATGAAAGAGAGACTAAAAGAACAATACAAATGATCAATGAAATAAAGAGTTGGTTCTCTGAATTTATAAACAAGATTCACAAAACTTTAGCCAAACTAGTAAGAAGAAAGAGAGAAAAGGCCCAAATATATAAAATTTGAGACAAAAGTAGGGATATCAAAACAGATACTACTGAAATCCTCAACACCATTAGGGAATATTTCAAAAAATATACATTATATTAAAATGTAAAATCCAGAAGAAATGGACAAATTTCTAGACACATATGACCTACCAAACACTAACCAAAGAATATAGAAAATCTAAGTAGATCAATAACAATGAGATTGAAATAGTAATAAAAAGTTTCCCAATAAATAAACACCCATTACTGGCTGGATTAACTTCTGAACATTATGAGAACTTTAAAGAATGAACCCCAATGTTCCTGAAAATATCCCATAAATTAGCAAGGTAAGAAATCCTCCTGAATTCATTCTATGAATCAAATATTACCCTAATACCAAAACCTGATAAGGATGCAATGAAAGAGCAAACTATGTTCTACAGACTAAAATTCTTGATGAAGATGCATGCAAAAGTCCTCCATAAAATAATTGCAAATTAAACTCAACAATACATGAAAAAATTTTACACTATGATCAAGATGTTTTCCTTACAGGGATTGATTCAAGGATAGTTTAACACATGCAAATCAATAAATACAACACATCAATAGAATAAAGGATAAAAATCACATAAATGATAAAATGCAATACCCCTTCATGATGAATGTTTCCTGAAGAAACTAGGTATAAATGGACCATACATGAACAGAATAAAAGCTATGTATGAAAAACCCACAAATAGCATAATACTGAATGGGGAAACCTGAAAGCATTTCCTCCAAACTAAGGACTAAGACAGGTGTCAATTTTCATAACTCTTATTCTATATAATATTTGAAAATTTTGCCAGAGGAATTACATATAAGAAAGCAAAAAAAATTAAATTTTCCCTATTGGCTGATGTAAAATGTGTATTTTAGGCATCTATATCTATATGAAATACATATTTTACACATATGAATCTTCGATCTATGTATCTATCTATCTAGCTATCTATCCATTATTAAGCAATAAAGGATGTGAAGAAAAGGGAACCCTTACATGATATTGCTAGGATCATAAACTAGTACAGCCACTGTGGAAATCAGTATGAGGGTTTCTGAGTACTGGCATTTACTACAGCACTGTTCACAAGAGCCAATTATGGAATCATCTTAGGGGCCCCAAACAGGTGAAGTGATAATGAAAATTTGGTATAAAAACACAATTGAATATTATTTAGCCATATAAAAGAATAAAATAATGTAATTTGTAGAAAAATGGATGGATCATAGGTAATGATGTTAAGCAAAATAATCCACATGCAGAATGTTAAGTATCACATTTTTTTCTCTCATATTAGAAACTAAAAAATATGGTCATCTGAAAATAGGGAGAGGGAAGAGGAGTAGGGAAGAGAGAAAAAAGGGAGAGGGGAAGGGAAGAGATGGTAATAAGGATGGTGGATAAGATTAAAGCACAATGAAGGCACACATGAGAATTTTACAGTGAAATTCATTAATTTGTATAGCTAGTATAAGTTAATATTTATTAAAATAGAGTTGGTGTAACTTTGCATGGACTCTAAGTTGTTATATTAGTATTTGTATATGTGCAAAATAATAACTCATTATAGCTTTAATTTGCATTTCCCCCGTGACAAATGGTATTGTCTTTTAATATGCTTATTTGCCATCTGTGTATTTTTTGATAAAATGCTTGTTCAGATATCTACACACGTCATTGATTTCTTTTGTTTTGTGTTCTTATTGTGGTTTTGTAAATTTTCTTTTGTGATCATGATTTCTAGTTTAAAGATTGTGTCAGAAATATGATTTGGAGTTATTTTCTTTATATCTGTGGGTTGTCTTTAATTTTCTTAGTTTGTTTTTCACAGATCAAAGGCTTATAATTTTATAAATCATAATTTATCATTTACCTTTTATTGATCACGGTTATGGTGTTGTAGGTAATCATTCATTGTGAAATCCAAAGTCATACAGCATTTCTTCTACAAGATTTATATTTGATTCCAGTTAGGTAATGTATATTGCATAAGGTATATGTACAGGTACTTTTATATATGAATCTCCAATTTTTTATGAATAGATTTCTGACATCTATGTTGCATTCCATTGATCTGTGTGCCAACAACATGACACCTAGGATACTACAGTTCATAATTTTTGTGTATTAAAGTTCATTTACTTTTCCATATAAATCTTCAAGTCTACATGTCAATATTGACAGAAATATCCAGCTGGACTTTTGAGGATAATTGCATAGAATCCATAAATCAAACTGTGGAAAATGACATCCCAACAATGCTGAGGTTTCCAAACAAGGATTCTGGTATATTTCTCCACTTCTTTGAATTTATTTAAGCTTTAATGCCCTTTTTCAGTGTTTTGCACTTTACAGTAGACAAATCTTGTGTATATTTTGTAAGATTTAAACATAAGTATCTTCAGGTGACATCAGCAGAAATGATGCAGTAAAGACTCACAAAAAATCAGTTCCTCTATAAAAGCAATGAGAACACTGGAGAAGTTAAAATCATCTTTTTGTTTTGTTTTGTTTTAAGAACTCCAGAACTTAGCCAAAATCTTGCAACAATCTGAGAAGCATTTATTTGTAGTATTTGTAGCATGGAATCTGTAGTATTTCCACTTGTCATTTTCCTATCATTTCTTAAGCTCTGTGGCTTCCTTGAAAACCAGTAGCTGAGCTATCACTATGAAAACCAGCACTCTGCAATACCCTTCAGAGGGGAAGAATGAGCTTGCATTTCCCCAAAAACACTATTGTCAGTAAATTTTTATTACTTGACTTGACAGGCAATCCCCTAGAATCTCTTGTTTTGTCTTTATATGACCTGATTCAGAGATCCCTCAGTGCAAACAGTCTTTTCCCAGGATACATGTCAAGTGGCATTCTTTAACTTCTCAGTTGCCTCAAACTATGATAACAAATAAAGCAAATTATAAACTCAACAAATAACTTATAAAAAACTGTTATTTACATGTTTTGGTCTTTATCTTACAAAAATAAAATGAAAGGTCTGTAAAAATTACCATAATGAAGATTTTATGGACTGAATTATGCCTAATCCCAAATTCTCCCAAATTCATATATTAAAATCCTAAGTGGAGATACCTCAGAATTTGTTATTACTTGGAAACAGAGACTTTAAAGAAGAGATTAAGGTTAAATTAGGCCATTAGGATTGGCCCTAAACAAATATGATTGATAACTGATTTTGTTATAAGAAGAGGAGATAAGAACACAGAAACCAGAGAGAGAGAGAGAGAGAGAAGAAAGAGTATGTAATGACAAAGGGACAAGATGACTATGTACAAGCCCAAGAGAAGTTTCAGGAGACATCACGTTAATCTTGGACTTCTAGCTCTGGAGCTGTGATGTAAAAAAATCTGTAAAATGAGATATCCAGAGGGGACAGTGAAATCTCTGTTCAATCATTAGGTGAGCACTAAACTAAGCATAGACCTTTGTACACAGAAGAAAAAGAATAAAGGTGTTACAATATTGGTTCAGAGAACTCACTAATAGCCAAAACAATAAAACAGTAACAATACATTCTGAAGGGTTGTATTTCCAGAGCTGCTTAACTATATTATTTTTAATATTCAGTTTTCAAGCTGAGTGTGGTGGTACACACCTGTAATCCCAGTGACTTGGAATTGCTGAGGCAGTCAGCCTTAGCAACTTAGTGCAACTCTATCTCAAAATAAAATATAAAAAGTGTTAGTGATGTTGCTCAGTGGGAGATCACACCTGGTTCAATTCTGAGTTCCACAAACAAACAAAAACATCTCCACAAAAGGAATAAAATAGAAATTGTCCCTGAGGTGACCCAGTGACCTTAAAATCTTCTAAGACAGATTTTAATTCAGATACTTCAAATGTGGTCGAAGGAGACTATGTTTAAAGAACTAAAGGAAAGTATAATAATAATTTCTCACTAAACAGAGTATTAAGTAAGTTAAACATAAAAATAATAAAATATATCTACACAACATTCTAAGTGTATTTATTGCCCCTGAGTTGCATGTTATAATATGGCTGGTTTTTATATACCAACTGAAACATATTTTATGCATGTATGCTTATATCAAAATGAACTCCAGTGGTATATATAGCTATAATGCACTAATATAAACATTTTTGTCATTCTTTCCAAATGCACATGGCATATCCTTCAGGATATATCATTGGAAAGATCAACTGCTAGGCTATAAATCAAATCTCAATAAATATGAATTTCTTGAAATTATAGAAAGTATATTCTATGGCATAGTGGAATAAAATTAGAAATTAATAATAGAAGGAAATTTGGAAAATACATAAATATGTACAAATTAAGAACACACTCCTAAATTACTAACTGGTCAATGACAAAATCACAAGAGATTTTTTAAAAGAATTTGAAAGTAATGAAAGAGAAAATAAAACACCATATTCCCCCATGTCTGTAGTTTCGTTTTCCTCAGTTTAAGTTACTCATGGTCAAGCATAATCCTAAAATAGTTAATGGGAAATCCCAGAAATAAATAATTCCAATTAATAAATTTTAAGTCACATACCTTATGAGTAGTATCATGAAAACTTGTGCTGTGCTGTCTTGTCCATTTTGCTGAGAGTGCTAGAGGTGGGGGAGTCAGGTTGTTCCTTGTGGGCTGAAGGTATGTGGTGCATCTTCTACATAAGCAGTTGTGACTGTCCTCTTGGGTAAGACTGCCTGTTTGTTGGGGCAGACTGAGTACTGCATTGGTTCATGTCCTGGGGCTTTGCCATTATCCTGGCCTAGAATCAATACCAGCAGCCACTAGAATGGGGAAGATGGAGTACCTCCTTGACAGCTTATTTTAGGGCAGTGTAGTGGTCACAAAACCTTAGTAATAGAGAGATGCAGTGGCTAGTGGCACCCTGGAGCAGGATGCACTCTAGAAGTGGCTCAGGTAAGTCTCAACATGGTGCTGTATGAGAGTAGTCTGGTTGGCAGGAAAGGATGGGTAAGTGAGTAAGAATGAGTGCAATAATTGCTTCTTGTTTGCAGCTGTGTGAACTAAAGGCAGCTTAGGGTTTACAAGGACATCAGGGTTTTCCAGCAACAAAGAATGTAAATATCTGTATTGTAAAAGGGGCTGCTGGGGACATTCTATTTACCTTTTTCCCTCAGAGGGAGACCTGGTACCAGGTTGATCCCTAGAGGTTGGTAAAGGCAGGGTATTTTCTTCCATCTGGCCATCCTGAGATTTTTTGCTCTACAGAGTCCCTGTAACTCCCCTGTTGTCCTATAATACTCTCCAGATAAACTTTGTCAAAATATGGTTGTTTATTCATTGTTTTGGTCGTGTGTGTGTGTGTGTGTGTGTGTGTGTGTGTTGGGGGAGTTTATATGGTCTTGAGCTGGAAAATCAGTCACACCATGCCTGAATATCAGACTTACAAAACATGAACGAATAAACTTAAAGTGTGTTCCTTCAAGTTGCTAAGAGTAAGTGGGTGATCCATTTATTACACAATAGAAAGCTGATACACATGGAAGTAATATGTGCTAAATTATGTTTTCAGGACAACTGCATAACATAAGCAAGGTATTGTGGAAATGCTAATGGTGATAGAAATTCAGATAGTTTGCTCCATCAAATAGTGAGCTGAGATCTCAGTTGAAACTCAAAAATAAAAGAACTTCATAAAAGTTGTTTTGTTCAAGAGCATTCCTGGTTGCACTGGCAATAAGGCCCCTGCTTAAGGTAAATATAATATAATTAGAAAAAAATAAGCAAATACTAAGAGCAGTAAATGATATGACAGATGCAGTTAACAGAAATGTGTTTTTGATGGGTTAATATCATAAAAATAGGATGAGATGATGAGGTGATGATTTGGGATTCTAAGAGCCCATAATTTGTATTTAATGCTTACTAGGCCATAGCAAGTATGGTAAGGTAAGCATCAAAGCAAATGAAAAACTATATTTTTTGAGGTGCTATTGTAAATGGTACTTTTAAAATTAAAAGTTTTAATTGCTTGTATATATGAATATGATTGACTTTGAGTTATAAATTACCTGTGTTTGTCAACTTTTTGTCTCTGTGACAACATATTGCACAAGAACAACATAAAGAGGAAAAGTCTATTTTGCATCATGGCTTAGGAGTTTCAGTCCATCGCTGGCTAACTCCATCACTGTGGGTCAGAGATGAGGGAATATGATGGTGGAAAGGCGCAGCCAAGATATATAGCTCATTTCATGAAGAATGAGATGCTAAAAGAACCAGACACCAGGGACAAAATGTAAATCTGAAATTCATGCCCCAACAGAACTACTTCTTTCAGCCATGTCAGAACTACCTACAGTTATTAACCAATTAGTGCATTTAAATTATTTATCCATGAAAGGGCTTAATTCACCAGTTCAGTTAGAAATCTCATGATCTGATCATTTCACCTCCTGCATTAACACAGGAGATTTTGGGTGGCAACTCATATACAAAGCATAATATTATCATACTAAACTCACATTATTTCTAGGGAAATTTTATAGCTTCTTTGGTATTTCCAACAAAGACAATTATGTCATCTATTTAAAAACACAATTTGATGGTTTTGTTTCCTTTATAAGCTGTATACCTTTTTTTCTTTGTTGTGTTTGATTTTTTTGATTAAGCCTTTCAGATGCTGAATAAGTTTCGTAAGTAAAGATGTTTTTAACATGCTTGTCATTATTGCACAGAAGCATTTGTTCTAACCATTATATTTATTTTTATTTTTATTTTTACAGATTGTGTTTTGTTTCATTGTACACAAATGGTGTACAACTTTTCAATTCTGTGGTTGTACACAATGTAGATTCACACTATTCATGTAATCATACATATGCATAGGGTAATAATGTCTGTCTCAGTCTCCTGTCTTTCCTTCCCCCACCCCCTCCCACCCCATTTTCCTCTATATAATCCAAAGTTCCTCCATTCTTCTCCTGCCATCCCGACAAACCCTCCTGTTATGTATCATAATCCACTTATCAGAGAAAATATTTGGCCTTTGGTTTTTTGAGATTGGCTTATTTCACTTAGCATGATATTCTCCAACTCCATCCATTTACCAGCAAATGCCATAATTTTATTCTTCTTTATGGATGAGAGATAGTCCATTATGTATATATACCACAGTTTCTTTATCCATTCATCTAATAAAGGGCACCTAGGTTGGTTCCATAATTCAGCTATTGTGAATTGAGCTGCTATAAACATTGATGTGGCTGCATCACTGTAGTATGCTGATTTTAAGTCCTTTGGGTATAAACCAAAGAGTGGGATAGCTGGGTCAAATGGTGATTCCATTCCAATTTTTTTGAACAATCTCCATACTGTTTCAAGAGTGGCTGCACCAATTTGCAAACCCATCAGCAATGCATGAGTGTGCCTTTTTCTCCACATCCTTACCAACACTTCATGTTGCTTGTGTTCTTGATAACAGATATTCTAATTAGAGTGAGATGAATTCTTAGGATAGTTTTGATTTGTATTTCTCTAATTACTAGAGTTGATGAGCACATTTTCATATGTTTATTGATCACCTGTATATCTTCTTCTGTGAAGTGTCTGCCCAGTTCCTTAGCCCATTTATTGATTGGGTTCTTTTTATTTTTGGTGTAAAGTTTTTAGGTTCTTTATAAATTTTGGAGATCAGTACGCTGTCTGAAGTGTAGGTGGAAAAGATTTTCTCCCACTCTGAAGGCTCTGTTCTCACATCATTGATTGTGTCCTTTGCTGAGAAAAAGATTTTTAGTTTGAATCCATCCCATGTATTGATTCTTGCTTTTCATTTCTTGTGCTATTGGGGTCTTGATAAGGAAGTCTGGTCCTAAACCAATATGAAGATTTGGGCCTATTTTTCTTCTATTTGGTGCAGAGTCTCAGGTCTAATTCCTAGATCCTTGATCCATTTTGAGTTGGGTTTTGTACAGGGTGAGAGAAAGGGGTTTAGTTTCAATTTGCTGCATATGGATTTCCAGTTTTCCCAGCACCATTTGTTGAAGAGGCTATTTTTTCTCCATTGTATGTTTTTGGCTCCTTTGTCAAGTATGAGATACCTGTATTTATGTGGGTTTGTCTCTGTGTCCTCTATTCTGTACCATTGATCTACCTGCCTATTTTGGTAACAATACCATGCTGTTTTTGTTACTATTGCTCTGTAGTATAGTTGGAGGTCTGGTATTGTGATACCACCTGCTTTGCTCTTCCTGCTGAGGATTGCTTTAGCTATTCTGGGTCTCTTGTTCCTCCAAATGAATTTCATGATTGCTTGCTCTATTTCTATGAGGTCCATCATTGGGATTTTAATTGGAATTGCATTAAATCTGTATAGTGCCTTTGGAAGTATGGTCATTTTGATAGCATCTTGTATTTCATTGCTTGAAATTGATCTGTTTAAATTGTGTATGTCCTCCTGGTTCAGTTTGGGAGGATCGTAAGTCTTTAGAAAATTGTCAATGCCTTCAAGATTTTCTATTTTGTTGGAGTATAGATTTTCAAAGTAGCTTCTAATTATGTTATGTATTTCAATAGTGTCTGTTGTGATCTTTCCTTTTTCATCATGAATTTTAGTAATTTGTGTTTTCTCTCTCCTTCTCTTCATTAGTGTGGCTAAGGGTTTATCTATTTTGTTTATTTTTCCAAAGAATCAACTATCATTGTCAATTTTTTGAATTGTTTCAATTTTCCTTTGTTTCAAGTTCATTGATTTCAGCTCTGATTTTAATTATTTCCTGCCATACCCACTACTATTCCCCTCAGTGCTAGTTTAATTGTGTGTGAAACAGTAAAGTTAGAACTTAGATATGAAACTTAGTTAGAACTTAGCCATGAAATAGTAAAGTTACAACTTAGCCTCAGATCTCTGAGTCTGCTTCACTTTGTTCTTGTTGCTGACGCCTTCCCCCTCACCAAGCTGTGTCACGACCCCTGGTAGGGCTGGACCTTGGCATTTTCCTGTCTTCTACTAATTTTGGTGTTGTTCTGGTCTTCTTTTTCTAGGGCTTTCAGATGTACTGTTAGGAGCCTTAGTTGTATACAATTTGAGGAAGTGTTTATGATTGGCTGGAGCTTCTGCATGTCCTGCGCGTGATCTCTGTATGCTCTATATCTGTAATACTGTAAATCCATGCGCTGCCTGCATGGACAGCTTTCTGATTGATTGCCTTTGTCTATATAACCTGTAGCAATTTCCTCCTGGGAGGAGAACAAAGAAAAACTTAACGAGATGGCCATGGTGTAAATAAAGCTTTTAACCAGCCTACGTGTCGCGTCTCTCTGCGGGCAGGGATTTGCGATACTTCAAGACAAGAATTATAAAATCATCTCAATAGATGCAGAAAAAGCATTTGAGAATATACAACCACTCTTCATGCTCAAAACACTAGAAAAAATAGGGATAGCAGGAACATACCTCAACATTGTAAAGGCTATCTATGCTAAGCCCACGATCAACATCATTCTAAATGGAGAAAAATTGAAATCATTACCTTTGAATACTGGCACAAGACAAGAATGCCCTCTTTCACCACTTCTATTCAACATAGTCCTTGAAACTCTGCCCAGAGCAATTACAGACCAAAGAAATTAAAGGGACATGAATAGGAAAAGAAGAACTCAAACTATCACTGTTTGCTGACGACATGATTCTATATTTAGAAAATCCAAAATATTCCACCAGAAAACTTCTAGAACAAATGAATTAACTCAGAAAAGTAACAAGATATAAAGTCAACACACATAAATCAAATCCGTTCCTATCCATCAGTGATGAATTCACTGAATGAGAAGTTAGGAAAACTACCCCATTCACAATAGTCTCAAAAAATATACTTGAGAATCAATCTAGCAAAAGAGGTGAAAGATATCCACAATAAAACTACAGAACACTATAGAAAGAAAGTAAAGAATAACTTACAAGATGGAAAGATCTCCGAAGCTCTTGATTAGGTAAAATTAATATTGTCAAAATGGTTATACCAGCTGGGGATATAGCTCAGTTGGTAGAGTGTTTGCCTCACAAGCACAAGGCCCTGGGTTCAATCCCCAACACTGCAAAAAAAAAAAAAAAAAAATGGTTATACTACCAAAAGTTTTATACAGTTTTAATGCAATTCTTATTAAAATCCCAATGACATTCTTCATAGAAAAATAAAAACAATCATGAAATTCATTTGAAAAAAATAAGAGAGCCAGCATAGCTATAATAATCTTTAGAAGGAAAAGTGAAGCAGGAGGCATCATAATACCAGACCGTACACTACAGTACAGAGCCATAGTAACAACACAGCATGGTATTGGCACCCAAACAGACATATAGCACAATGGTGCAGAATAGAAGACAAAGACAGAAACTCACATAAATATGGTTATCACATACTAGACAATGGTACAAAAACATTCATTGGACAAAAGGTAGTTTCTTCAACAAGTGGTGCTGGAAAAATTGGAAATTCATCTGTAGCAAAATGAAATTCAACCCCTACCTCTCACCCTGCACAAAACTCAACTAAAAGTGGAACAAAGACTTATGCACTAGAACAGAGACCATGAGCCTAATAGAAAAAAAAGTAAGTCCAAAGTCTTACCATGTCATCTTAGGACCTGACTTCCTTAACAAGACTCCTAAAGGACAATAAGTTAAATCAAAAGTCAATAAATGGGATGGATACAAACTAAAAAGCTTCTTCTCAACAAAAGAAAGAATCAATAATGTGAAGAGAGAGCCTAGAGATTGGGAGAAAATTTTTACCACATGCACCTCAGATAGAGCACTAATCTCCAGAATATATAAAGAACTCAAAACACTTAACACCAAAAAAACAAATAACCCAATACATACATGGACTAAGGAACTGAACAGGCACTTTACAGAAGAAGATATACAATGGATTAACAAATATATGAAAAAAATGTTCAGCATCTCTAGCAATTAGAGAAATGCAATTCAAAACTCTTCAATGATTTCATCTCACTCCAATCAGAATGACAATTAATCAAGAACACAAGCAACAATAATTGTTGGCAAGGATATGGCAAAAAAAGGTACACTCAGACATTGCTAGTGGAACTGAAGATTGGTGTAACCACTCTGGAAAGCCCATGGAGATTCCTCAGAAAATGTGGAATGGAACCACCATTTGACCAAGTTACCTCAGTGCTTGGTTTATACCCAAAGACTTGAAATCAACATACTAGAGTGACACAAACACATCAATGTTTATAGAAGTTCAATTTCAATAGCTAAACTATGGAACCAACGTAAATGCCCTTCAACAAATGAATGGATAAGGTAAATGTGACATATATACATAATGGAACATTACTCAGCCATAAAGAATAAACTTATGGCATTTGCAGGTAAATGAACCGAGCTGGAGAATATCATGCAACATGAAATAAGCCATTCCCAAAGAACCAAAGGTCAAATGTTTTCTCTGATATGTGGAAGATAATTCAGAATAAGGGGGTAGCACTACAGAAAAATAGAGGTACTTTGGATTAGGCAGAGGGGAGTGAAGGGAGGAGAGAGGCATGGTGGAAGGAAGGATATTAGAATGAAATGTACATTATTATCCTATGTACATATATGACTATCTGACCAGTTTAATTAGACATGTACAACCAGAAGAATAAGAAGTTATACTGCATGTATGATGTCAAAATGCATTTTCATGTCATATAAGTAATTATAACAAATAAAAATAATTTTTGAATAAAATATAAGTATAAAAATTAAAACCTAAAAGTCTTTTGACATAGTAAAGGATCCAAAAATAGTGGTATAATACAGAAAAAGAAATGAGCTAATGAATTATGCAACAAAGAGAAGAAATTTTAGTGCATTTCACCAGGTAAAAGATCTAGACCCAAAGGGCGACTATAAGGCTAAAGACAACAATAACTGGACATACATACTGCAATTTAGTTAAGTTTGTTTCTGTAAAATTCTGAAAGTATTTTTTACATATGAATTAAGTTTGAAATAACAGATGAGGAATTGATTACGGAAGCCATATTTCTCTCCCAGAGAATGAAATGAAAGAATGCAAGCTAAGAAGACTAGAATGAATCCTGCAATGCTACATTGAAGTCAGAAATGGTATTATGAAATTAGATAGGTTCAGAAATTAATATAGATATGAGTATAAACTTGGATTCATTTACATAAATATATTTACTAGTTCCATCTGCTGAGAGACTCTAGAAGACAACTCTGAAGCAATGAGCATATTTTATTTATATCTTGTTTTCTAAATTCTATAGTCTAATGAAAAGGAAAGCTTGATGGAGAAATTATTATCTCTAGGGCTAAGGAGGAAATACCTGATGATCATGGAGCATTCTGTAACATCAGAAATTAAGGAATGGCTCATTTGACAAAGAAAGGTGAGGACTTATAAAGGATGCATGAACTAACCTGAAAGTGCACACAATCGTCAAAGCTGGAACAATTTGAGAAGCATCATAATTAAAAATATTATTGGAGTTTAACTCAAAGAATAAAATAAATATTTATTAGTCCATATTGATATAAATAAATGATAGATGAGATAAATAAATGGTAAAGAGGGGTAATGTCTTATTTAGTTAATAATTATCTCTACATAATAAATATATAGATAATATATATAATAAATAAATGTAGAAAGCATGAGACAAATATAAATATCACCATTAGAATACCATCCTAATAACTTCTACATTAAAGATCAACATTAAAATTGCTGGGAAAACATTTAAAAGAAATGGAATACCTGTAGAGTTTTAGTATCTCCACCAAGGCATTTATTAATTATTTTAGTGCTTTTAATACAGGTCCACAAGTTCTTTTTTTTAAAAATTTTTTTTATTTACTTATTGATTCATTGAACACAAATGGAGTACAGCTATTGTTTCTCTGGTTGTACACAAAGTAGAGTCACACCATCTGTGCATTCATACATGTACACAGGGCAATGGTGTCTGTCACATTCTTTTGTGTGCTTCCCTCCAAGAAGTAAAGTATAAACCCTTTCCCCTTGAGTGTAGGCTGGACTTAGTGGTTTCTAGGACATCCATTTAAAAAAGACACATAGTTAATGCGGAAGCCATTCAGACAAATTGCCAAGATTAACATTTCTAGTAACAAATCATGTTACTAGCATTAACCAACTAGTACAATGTATTTAGAAGGAAATTTCACTTCTTAGGTAATATTCCTCAAAATATATAACCCTAATCTGTCCATGAAAAAATACCAAAAATCTCTAATAGATAGATGGTGTATAAAATATACACTTCGAAATTTCAATGTCTTAAACATAGGAAAGCCTGAGAAATTATAGCAGACCTGAGAAGATCAAGCAGAAATGACATAGAAATGCAACTTGCAACTTAGATTGAATCCTGGAATAAAAGTAGTAAAAGTGAAATCCAAATAAAGTCTATAGATTAGTCAATACTGCTATACCAACATCAATTTCTTAGTTATTGTAATTTTATCATGATTATAAAATAATATTGACATTATGGAGAATGAGAATGAAGGGTACATTGGAACTTTATAAACTATCATTGCAACTCTTCAGTAAATCCATCATTATTTAAAAAACTGGTTTTAAAAATGAGTTGTTTACCTTTGACATGTATATTAAAAATATTACAGGGACGACTCTGATAATAGCATTCATTCTATTAGTCACTCTTCAATGTCCTCAGGTTCATCATCAGTAAGAACCAGTCATCCCCAAGAATAAACCTACAATTATCCAGTTGAACTATACTTTGTCAATAAAGTCAAATCATGATTTATGCAATCTTAGAACTATTCTTTTGCTCAAAAAGGGCACAAGTCAGTCAAGAATGGTGCCACAAACTTGTAATCCTAGCCACATGGGAGGTTGAAGCAGGAGGGTTGCAAATTCAAGACCAACCTCAGTAACTGATATCATGTCACAAAATAAAAATATATATATAAAAGTTTGGGTATGTGATTCAATGATAAAGCACCTCTGGATTCAATTTCCAGTACCAGAAAAGCATATGTCTTGAATAATTTTAATCTTTTAATAAATGTATATAGTGATATGCTACTGTAAGTTTACTATTAATTTCCATTATGACCAGTGATGTTGAAGAACTTTTCATTTTCTTACTTGTCACCTGTATACATTCTCTGGTGAAGAGTTCATTTATATATTTCCCTCAATTCATTATTGGTTAATTTGTTATTTTTGAGATTTTAATTTTATATGTGCTGGATACAAGTACTTTATCAGATATATGATTTGCAGATATATTCTCCCAATCTGTGGCTTGTATTTAAATTAGTGGTTTTATACATTGTGAGTTTGGTGTTTTTTCAAAGAAATATTTGCCTAACTAATTTTCTTTATTTTTTACAGATGTAATTTTTAATAGATACCAACCATTTAAAAGCTTACATTTTTGGATCTTAACTATTTTTGTAGTACTATAAATTTACATGAATATGCTATAAAAATACTTGGGCTATGAGTATACTTCAATGCACAATAAATATACTTGGGTTGTAACTAAGTTACTTGGAAACAGTTTGATCTGTGGGGGTATTAATTTCAAGAGTTATTATGACAAACAGTACTAGTTATTGCCCACTACTGGGGCAAGACCGGTGTGAGTACTCTACAAATGCCCTGTCAATCATGAGATTTTCTAATCTCCTTAGTAAGCACAGGAACTATTCTTGGGACTGCATGAACATTGGGAAGTTTACCTCCAATTCTTGGTAGTTTACCCGACTGTGCTGATCAGCACTGAGATGAATACTCAAAGGAGGATTCTCCAGATCTTCAGTTTACTTTCTGTGTAACATTACACTTTCTGGTACACTATCCTGCTGGTTATATTTACCTGGGTCTCCCAGATTTCCTGCTCTGTCTCTTCAACTCGAGGTGTCAGCTTGGTTCTGCCTGGGTCTCCCTCTCTATGATTCCTGCTGGATACTCTCAACACAGTAGGAGGGGCAATCATAGAGCACATATAGCTTATCATTTTTAGATCATTAATTTTCATTTCTTGATATCTAGTGTCTTGGAAAGTTATTCATGATGTTGTTTTTTTTTTTTTATTCTTTTATTCTTTTATTTACTTATTGATTCATTGAACACAAATGGAGTACAGCTATTGTTTCACTGGTTGTACACAAAGTAGAGTCACACCATCTGTGCATTCATGCATGTACACAGGGCAATGGTATCTGTCACACATTGTTATTAATTTTACCCCCCACCCACCCCCACCCCTCCCTTCCCTCTATGCTAGCTATCTTTCCTCCATTCTTGCCTTCTTTCCCCCCCACATTATGCATCATCATTCATATATCAGAGAGACCATTCGGCTTTTGGATTTTTGGGATTGGCTGATCTCACTTAGCATAAGAGTTTCCAACATCATCCATTTACCTACAAATACCATAATTTTATTCTTCTTTATGGCTGAGTAATATTCCATTGTGTATATATACCACAGTTTCTTTATCCATTCATCTACTGAAGGGCATCTAGGTTGATTCCATAATCTAGCTATTGTGAATTGAGCAGCTATGAACATTGATGTGGCTGCATCACTGAGGCAATCTGATTTTAAGTCCTTTGGGTATAAGCCAAGGAGTGGGATAGCAGGGTCAAATGGTGGATCCATTCCAAGTTTTCTAAGGAATCTCCACACTGCTTTCCAGAGTGGCTGCACCAACTTGCACTCCCACCAGCAATGTATGAGTGTACCCTTTTCCCCACATCCTCGCCAACACCTGTTGTTGCCTGTGTTCTTGATAAAAGACATTCTAATTGGGGTAAGATGAAATCTTAAGGTGGTTTTGATTTGCATTTCTCTTATAACGAGTGATGTTGAACATTTTTTCATAAATCTGTTGATTGCTTGTAGACCTTCCTCTGTAAAGTGTCTGTTCATTTCCTTGGCCCATTTATTGATTGGGTTATTGGTGTTCGTGGTGTAAAGATTTTTGAGTACTTGGTAGATTCTGGAGATTAGTGCTCTGTCCGAAGTGTGTGTGGCAAAGATTTTCTCCCACTCTGAAGGTTCTCTCTTCATATTGCTGATTGTTTCCTTTGCTGAGAAGAAGCTTTTTAGTTTGACTCTATCCCAATCATTGATTCGTGCTTTTATTTCTTGCGCTTTGGGAGTCATGTTAAGGAAATCTGGTCCTAGGCCAACATGATGAAGATTTGGACCTATTTTCTCTTCTATTAGGTGCAGAGTCTCTGGTCTGATTTCTAGGTCCTTGATCCACTTTGAGTTGAGTTTTGTACAGGGTGAGAGATATGGGTTTAGTTTCATTTTGCTGCATATGGATTTCCAGTTTTCCCAGCACCATTTGTTGAAGAGGCTGTCTTTTCTCCATTGCATGTTTTTGCCTCCTTTGTCAAGTATGAGATACCTGTACTTATTTGGGTTTGTCTCTGTGTCCTCTATTCTGTACCATTGATCTACCTGCCTATTTTGGTACCAATACCATGCTGTTTTTGTCACTATTGCTCTGTAGTATAGTTGGAGGTCTGGTATTGTGAAACCCCCTGCTTCGCTCTTCTTGCTAAGGATTGCTTTAGCAATTCTGGGTCTCTTATTCCTCCATATGAATTTCATGATTGCTTGCTCTATTTCTATAAGGTCCATCATTGGGATTTTAATTGGAATTGCATTGAATTTGTATAGCATTTTTGGAAGTATGGCCATTTTGACAATATTAATTCTGCCTATCCAAGAACATGGGAGATCTTTCCATCTTCTCAGATGCTCTTTAACTTCTTTCTTTAGCGTTCTGTAGTTCTCAGTGTAGAGGTCTTTCACATCTTTTGTTAGATTGATTCCCAAGTATTTTATTTTTTTTGAGGTTAGTGTGAATGGGGTAGTTTTCCCCAAACTGAATCTGGAGGACATACACAACTTAAATAGATCAATTTCAAGCAATGAAATAGAGGAGGTCATCAAAAGCCTACCAACAAAGAAAAGTCCAGGACCAGATGGATTCACAGCCGAGTTCTACAAGACCTTCAAAGAAGAGCTCATTCCAATACTCCTCAAAGTATTTCATGAAATAGAGGAGGAGGGAACCCTTCCAAACTCATTCTATGAAGCTAATATCACCCTGATACCAAAACCAGAGAAGGACACATCAAGGAAAGAAAATTTCAGACCCATATCTCTAATGAACATAGATGCAAAAATTCTTAACAAAATTTTAGCGAATCGCATACAAAAGCATATTAAAAAGATAGTGCACCATGATCAAGTGGGTTTCATCCCAGGGATGCAAGGTTGGTTCAACATCCGGAAATCAATCAATGTAATTCACCACATCAACAGACTTAAGGTCAAGAACCACATGATTATTTCAATAGATGCAGAGAAAGCATTTGATAAAATACAGCACCCCTTCATGCTCAAAACACTAGAAAAAATAGGGATAGTGGGGACATTCCTTAACATTGTAAAGGCTATCTATGCTAAGCCCACAGCTAACATCATTCTAAATGGAGAAAAATTGAAAGCATTCCCCCTGAGAACTGGAACAAGGCAGGGATGCCCTCTTTCGCCACTACTATTCAACATTGTTCTTGAAACTCTAGCCAGAGCAATTAGACAGACCAAAGAAATTAGAGGAATACGAATAGGAAAAGAAGAGATCAAACTATCCCTATTTGCTGATGACATGATTCTCTATCTAGAAGATCCTAAGAATTCCACCAGAAAACTACTGGAACTCATTAATGAATTTAGCAAAGTAGCAGGATATAAAATTAATGCTCATAAATCTAATGCATTTTTATTTGTAAGTGATGCATCCTCTGAGAGAGAAATTAGGAAAACATGATGTTGTTTTTGTTTTCAGTTTCACATGGAAGGAGATTATCTGTTTCCCTTCCATACCACGTTGACCAGATGCAGAAATCCCATTGTTACAGACAACATTTTAATAGGTTAGTTCTGAACAAATTTTGTTTCTAAATTATACTGTCTTGACCCAACATTATTCTTTCTCTTTCAATACTTTTTTATCTGAAATGCCTGGAATATGATAAATAAATGTAATGCATTAGGTTGATGTTTTCAGTGAAATACACATCATTTGCTATTAAATATTTTTACAGCTGGGTACAGTGACACATGCCTATAATCCCAGCAACTCAGGAGTCTGAGGCAGGACGATTCTAAATTTGAGGCCAGCCTCAGTAACTTAGAGAGAACTTGTTTCAAAATAAAACTAAAAATGGTTGGTGTTGTGACTCAGTGGTAGAGTACCTCTGGATTTAATCCCCAATACATCCCCAATAAAAAAATTAAAAAATAAAAAGAATTTTTATAATATGGTTTGAATATTAGGAAATTTAAAATTCAAGGCAGTTGAAAATAATTTACAGTATAGCCTATTTCTTAGATAAGAAAAACTATTTTTTTATTTTTAAAATAATGATTAGTTCCTGACAGGGACTATTGTCTAAAATTCTATAAAAGATAGGAAAGCCAAAATTTTTTTTATTTCTCTCCTATACAGTCACTCACACTTCTGACACTGGATGTGTGGCATGTTTTCCCCACACACCAAGCAATTATCCCATGGATATCAGCTAGATGGCCTGTAATTCTGACACTGTAGGACTCAATATTTTCAAATCCTACATGTTGTGGGCTTAATCCCATAAGACTGACTACCCACTTTAGATAGTGATTGCAAGTCCCACACTGAAAACTGTACTTCTGAGTTACAGGTCATAAACTGGGGTTCCCCTGACCCCTTCCTCAGGTTAGATTAGTTGGCTAGCACAATACACAGAGTTCAGGGTAACACATTCCTTATGGTAAAGGATGTTACAAAGACTACAGAAAAATAGCAAGGTGGCAGAGATGCATAGGGTAGTGTATATGGAAAGGGGCCCAGAGCTTCCCTGGATGTGCCATTCTCCAGGAAGCTCCACACCTTCAGCTACCAGGAAGCTCCACAAATTTAGTCCTTTTTGGCCTCATGGAGACTATATTGCATAGTAATTGTTCATTAAATCATTTGCAATTGGTCATCAATTTAGTATTAAGCCCTTCTGCACTGTCCAAGGTTTGAGATATTCAGCTCCAATACTCTAAAAATTCCTGGTCCATTCCAGCGTCCAGATTACATCCTTGATCTACCTATGATTCCCAGCCTTCTCCTTAGCATACAAAAATTATTTATTGGTTTGGTGATTCCATGGATTTTAGGAGTTGTATGTCAGGAAATGAGGACTAAAAACACATATATTGCACAACATCACATATTCATATTGATAATATTTTATATTTTGAATCCAACAAAAGTTTTGCATTTCTTAAATAATCGTGGGTGTATTTATTAGTTTTTAAATAAAATTAGAAGAGAAATTTTTTTTGTGAATTTTGTATTCATTTACGATGAAGCTTATGGATTTTAGAATATGTTCCATACATAAATGTAGATATATTCTTAAAATGCTAATCACTGTAATGAATATGTGAGTATAGTTCTTATATTTCAAAGAAACAGATTTCTGGGTAAAGACAGTAATCTTACCACAGAAGCATATTTTTCCTACCATGTAAATTACCATTTAAATGAGAGCAAAAGGGGGGAAATATAGGAGAAATATGTAATAACAAGAAAAAGGGATTTATCAGATAACAGATTTCAACAGTTATAAAAATGGAAATCTACAATTTTTTCTTGATCTAATCAGAAATTTTAGGTTGTAGGACCACAAACTAACCCAAAATATACTTTAAAGTCTCATATGTACAAGGGAATTTGAGATACAATTAGTTGCCTGGTTCAGACACCACCAAGTACAATTGTTAAGAGCCAATTGTACACTGGCATGAAATATGGAGGTACTATGAATCACAGATATTAGGGAATTTGTGCCACTCATGGTCTTCACCAGATTCTGCAAAGAAAGATAATATACATGGAGAAAATACTGGGAAATTCTTTGTTATGATGCTTGCCTGATGGAGAAGAACTGCAGCCTCTGATGGAAAAGAATGAAGACCCTTGGTGTTTGTCCCCATAACTCTTAGAACAAAAATCTTCACTTGCTGGGGAAAGAACAACTAACAGTGTTAGGAAACTAGTGAAGATCCAAAACAGCAGCAGGGAAAATTTTAAAAAATTCCTCTACCATTCTGTGAGAGAGAATCAGGAATGTGTCTGGGCCCAGACCACTGGAGGCTTCCTAATTTAGGGAGTTTAGCAGAATCTCTGAGTTGTTCTCAGTCTGAGACTTAGAGACACATAAGACATATAAGTCCTAAAACTGATGCTAGATGAAGACAATAGGGAATGCTCGATGACACCATGACTGTCACATCAAGGCTGAAAAGTCTAGAATACCAAATATTTGCAGTATATCACTGGAAAGAAGAACACACATGCATGTGTGCACATGTGAACACACGCATACACACATACACACACACAGAGACCTAATCTGAAGTATATGAAAAAGCCCCGATTCACAGCTGAAGATGTAAAAGTCATTATGAATAATAGCTTTGACAAAACAGTCCTCACCCCAAGCATAAAGCAACACAAGTTAGAATTTGTATACAGAGAGTAACCATACACCCATAGCAGAAACAAAATTCAAACAAATAAACTCCTGACTATATTGGCTTAGCATTGAATAAAAAGGGACTAGCAAAAGACAATATATGCTTATTTCCATAAATAATAAGGATTCTAGTCCTTATTGCCTACATAAAATGTCTCATTTTCAACAAAAATTATGAGGCTAAACAAACAAAAAATTAAAGTATCATGAAACTATGCAATCATCATAACTAGATTCAGATATGACAAACAGGATAGAACTCTCAGGAGACTTAAAATCACTATGATTGAAATGATGAATTCTAATGGAAAAGACAAACATCCATGGTTAAATGAATAGATTCAGCAAACAGTTATGTTATAGGAAACATTGAATGAAAATGATAGAAATAAAAAACATAGTAATAGAGATAAAGAATGCTTTCTGTAAACTAATCACTAGTTTGGATAGAGCTGAGGGGAAAAAAGAACTTTAAGAAGATAGATCAATGGAAATTTCCAAAGTGAATCAGGAAAAGATGAAAGAATGAACAAATAGAAGAGAACACCCAATATTTGTGAGATTTACAGTCTAACATATGTGTAGCTGGAATTTTAGGAGAAGAAAGAATGCAGAGGAATAAATAGTTAAAAACTACTTCTGCTTGATGGTGGAGATTAAATAGAATAAATAAATGCAATACAAAAGAAGGCATAAAAGCTTAGCATGGTGGTATGCATCTGTAATGTCAGTGGCTGGGGAGGCTGAGGCAGGAGGATCACAAGTTTAAAGCTAGCCTCAATAATTTAGCAAGTCCCTAAGCAACCTAGTAAGAAACTGTCTCAAAATCAAAAACAAAAAACAAACAAACAAACAAACAAAATAATGGGGATGGAGATGTCGCTCAGTGATTAAGTACACCTGGATTCAATCCCTGATACCAAAAACAAACACACCAGCAAAAAGAATGTATAAAAAGAAATAAAACACAAACCAGATGTAACAAGTGGAAATCTATTAGCAAGATGGAAGATTATAATCTATCCACAATAATAAATAGGTACAAAATTCTTGAAATATATATAAAATAGGGATTGGTTTGAAATTGGATATAGAAATATAGACTATGTAAAAATTCTTTTGAAATCAAAAGACATGGATACATTAAAAGTAAAAGGAATGGAAACATACAGTTCATAAAAGTAAAAATCCAAAGAAAGATGGAGACCTATAATGATACCAGATAAAATAGATTTTAGAACACAGATATTACCAGATATAAAGGGGGCATTACATAATTTTCAAGGGTTCAGACAATGTAATCTTCAGTACGTATGTACCTCAGTATGAAGCTTCAAATAGTAAACCTGAAAGAAGAAATACACAAATCCACAGTTATATTTGGAGACTTCAACACTCCTTTCCTATTAACAAATGCAATACTTAGAAAAAGTCAATAAGAACATAGAAGACAGAAACAATAATTTTAACCACCTTTATCCAATTAACAATTATAGAACATTCCACCCAGCAAAATCACAATGTACATTTATTGCAATGCAATAAAACATATAAACCATACTTAGTGCCTTAAGGAAAGCTCAATGATTTAAAAATAATTCAAATCATATAAAACAAGATATCTGATAAAGGAATGAAATTAGAGTTCCAAAGAGTACAGATATTAGAAAAATACAGAATAGTCGTCCCTTATTCATGGGGAATATATTTCAATATCCTCAGTGAATTCCTGAAACTGTGGGTCATAACGAACCCCATATATAATGTTTTTCATATTCATGTCCACCTATAACAAAGTTTAATTTATAAATTAGACAGAAGTTCAAAATTAACAATGATAACTAATAATAAAATAGACCAACTGTAAAAATATATTGTAATAAAACTGATCAGAACACCGTGTCTCTCTCAAAATATCGCATTGTACCTCACTTTCCTTGTGATGATGTGAGATGGTTCAGTGCTACATGATGAGATGACATGTAGTGAATAGCATAGGCATTGTGACATAGTATTAGGCTAATATGTAAAGGTTACTTACACAAGCACTGTAATCACACAGTTTATCTTATAACAGATACAGCTACTAAGTGACTAATGGGTGGGTAACATACATGGTGTGAGTATTCTGGACATAGCATTGATCCACATCCTGAGTGGAACAGAATTGGACAGTGGAATATTTCATAACGCTAATCAGAATGGTGGTTTAAAACTTATGAATTGTTTATTTCTAGAATTTTTCATTAATATTTTCCAGACCATAGGGGAACATATGTTTATAAGCCCCTGGGAAGTGAAACCACCAATAAGGATGGACTTACCTGAATACCTTACTATACCTGAATACTTGGAATTAACTCAGCATCACAAAATAAACATGGATGAAAGAAAAACTTAAAAGAAAACTAAATGGTATTTTGAAATGAATCTAAGCAAAATCATAACATTTCAAAATTTGTAACATGAAGCAAAAACAATGATTCAATGATGATTGAGGGCATTAAAGTCCTATGTAAGAAATTTTGCAAAACTTGATTATGATTCCAATTTAGCAAACTATAAAAAAATAAATTAAACTCAGATAACCAGAGGAAATATAAGAAAGATAAGAGAAGAAATCAACCACATTGCAAATTTTTTAACTCAAAATATTGATTACACATACCAAAAGAATTTTTATGACACCTAATAAATTACACTTATTTTTGTGCCAGATCCTGCCATGATTACAATTAGACTATTAGTCCTCCAAAAGTCATTCCACTGTTATGTGAGAGAAGGTGGGCTGTTACCTGAAATCAGCCAAGTCCAATCTTATTCACAAACGTATGCAAATTCATTTAAGTGCCCTAACTCACTCAATATTTTCACTCATAGATGCAGCTAAATCCCTGGCCCCTATTTGTATAAAAAAAATCCTATCATTAACAACTGATCTCTGCAGAACTCAGCCTCTCAAGTAATCCAGTATTTGCTTGGTGTAGTCATAGACTTTTCAAGCCAATACCATATAGTACTAAATAGTAAATTAATTATTTTAATAAATTATGTTTTCAAACTATACATGGGAACATTATTGAGCTTCTCAGATTTAGAAAAAAGTTTACAATGTAACTAACTGAACACTATTTCATAGAAGTTTTCTTCACAGAAGTACTTTCTCGTGGATTTGCATAAATGGATTTTTGATTATACATGGTATAAAATATACATTATTAAATCAAATACAAATATTATAAAAATTATCAGACTCTATTGAATTCTATAAATGTAACCACAAAATCAAATAAATTGGGTTGGAATTTCAGGTATACATTTGATTTGCAGGGAGACAACTATGCCCTTAAAACTAATAAGAACAAAAATGCTATTACTTCTTTTTAAATTAATGCTCAGTTTGCACAAATGTCAGTGAAAGAGAAAATAGAAATCATGCTAATGACAGAAAATGACTACATTTCAATAATAGAGGAGAAAACATTAATATCTGTGATTTAAGACATTGCAAACTCTAATTAGTTGATTCTCCCCCAAGCTTTGCTGAATATTGCCTATAGCAAGTATCTATGTTTCCATTAAATGAAATTTTGATAAGTTATCTGTGATAAAATAGATAATTTTCAGGATTGTTTCATGTGATTTTAAAAAGGGTTTGCAAACCAGAATATATAACATTTTCTAGCATAAAAATATATTTTATAAATATCAAATTGTAAATAAAACATATTGAGTAAGATAAAGCAAACTAGAGAAGTTTCATCTTGAAAGGACCAAAAGATTATCCAACAGTGTTTCCAGGGATATTTCCATTCAGCTTAAACTTTCCTGGCAAGAGTCTTATTGACAACCTTTTTTTCCCCAGCCATCCAATGTATATTGGGTAAGAACAGGGTAGTGTCCTTTATGGGGAACTGGTATTGTCTCCTACAGGAAAAGTTACAAATACGTATGGTGTTAGTTGTCCTTGATCTTCCCATTGTTCCAGACATAATTTATCATGATGTTCTCTGGAGTAGTCATAGGAGATGGCTGAAGCTTCTGGCAGTTTGAATCTATACACATTTGTATAGAAAAAGTATATCCAATAAACATTGACATTTCCCCTGTATCATTACTTATAGTATTTTGACCTTGGGCAACATGTCTTTACTCTCAGTTTATTCATAGTTATAAATTTTTGTGGTTACATGTCTAGATCCTGAAGCCAGACTCCTTGGATTAGTATTCAAACTCTGTACTAAAAGAATGAATGCTATTTTCTGTACCTCCTTCTTCAAAGTAAGCATAATAATGTTACCTATTTGATATAGATATGGTGAGAATGTGTTACCAATTGTAAAGGACATAGAATATTACTTAGAACATATTTTGAACTTTATAATTGACACATGAGATTATGTTAACATATCTGTATAACTATGTCAAAATAGACTCTACTGTCATGTACAATTGAAAATTTAATAAAAATATTACAAACATAAAACAGGCATGGTGCTGTTATCATAATTATCATTATTATTTCATTCCTAAGAATGTTATTTTTTTCATAGAACTAGAAAAAGCAATCATGAAATTCGTTTGGAAAAATAAGAGACCCAGAATAGTCAAAGCAATCCTTAGCCAGAAAAGTGAAGCAGGAGACATCACAATACCAGACCTCAAACTATACTACAGAGCCAAAGTAATAAAAACAGCATGATATTGCCACCAAACAGACACATAGATCAATGGTACAGAATAGAAGACACAGATAAAAACCCACATAAATACAGGTATCTCATACTTGACAAAGGAGGCAAAAACATGCAATGGAGAAAAGACAGCCTCTTCAACACATGGTGCTGGGAAAACTGGAAATCCATATGCAGTAGATTGAAATTGAACCTCTATCTCTGACCTTGCATGAAACTCAACTCACTGTGGATCAAAGACTCAGGCACTGGAACAGAGACCCTGTGACTACTAGAAGAAATAGTAGGCCTAAATCTTCCCCATGTCGGCCTAGGATCTGACTTCCTTAATGAGACCCCTAAAACACAAGAAGTTAAATCAAGAATCGTTAAATGGGATGTCTCAAACTAAAAAGCTTCTTTTCAGCAAAAGAAACAATCAATAAAGTGAAGAGAGAGCCTACCAATTGGGAGAAAAATCTTTACCATATGCACCTCAAATAAAGCACTACACACACACACACACACACACACACACACACACACACACGATGGAGTATTATTCTGCCATAAAGAAGAATAAAATTATGGCATTTGCAGGTAATTGGATGGAATTGGAGAATATCATCCCAAGTGAAATAAGCCAATCCCCAAAAACCAAAGGCCAAAAATTTTCTCTGAGAAGTGGATAATGATACATAATGGGGTGGGGGTAAGAGAAGAATGGAGGAACTTTGGATTGTGTAGAGGGAAATGGGGCAGGAGGGGGCAGGGAAAGGAAAGAGTGGAATGAGACAGAAATCATTACCCTATGTACATGTATCATTACACAAATGTGAATCTACATCATGTACATAGAAAAGTTGTACCCCATTTGTGTACAATGAATCACAATGGAGTCTTTAAAATTAAAAAAAAATTAAAAAGGCTAAATAAAAAGAAGTAAAAATATTGAACACCAAAAAAAAATTAATAAAAGGGCTAAGGAACTGTACAGACATTTCACAGAAGAAGATATATACAGGTGATCAATAAACATATGAAAAAGTGCTCATCACCCTAATCCTAATTAGAAAATCATACATAAATTTGACATAATAAGGAGCAATGAAAGATGCAAAAGAACCTGTACACCAAAAATTACAGAACATTAGAGATAAATTAATGGCATAAGAAAATAAATGGATATATGTCTCCATTTATATATACACACACGCATATACACACATATATTTTACTTTTGCGTTAGAAGATCCAATAGTGTGCTAGCTTATTGTCACTATGACTTATACCTGAGTAAAACAACTTAAAGGAGGAAAGATATACTTTTCCTCAAAGTTTCAGTTTTAGCTTTCTGTCCCTGGTCAGCTGACTCCAAGTAGAAGCTTCATGGCAGAATGGTGAGGCAAAGGAAACCTGTTCAATTTATAACAGCAGTGAAACAAAGAAAGAACAAGAGAGAAAGGGATTGGTGGATGTTATATTCACCAAAGGTGTGCTCCCAGTGACCTACTTCTCCCAACCATGCCCATCCATGTCTACCTTCCACCACCTCCCAGTAGTTCATTCAGTTCTCAATGGATTAATCCACTGATTCAGATAGAGTCCTCATGATCCAGTCACTATGCAAAAGTTTCAATTCTGATCATTGTTGCTTTGGGAATCAATGCTTCAATACATGAAACTTTGAGGAACATTTCATATCTAAATGGTGTAAAAGTTTATTTCTTTCCAAATTCACCTGCACATTCAAATAAATTCCTTTCAAAATACCAAAAAAAATCTTTTTAGCAGAAATTAAAATGATTATAACATTCATATGAAAATACAAAGGACCTAGAATATTCAAGAGAACTGTTTAAAAGTAGTGCAAATTGATTATCCTCTGTGGATTGTATCAGTACCAATGTTGTAATATTGATAGTGCAATGTGATACTGTACTGAAGGTTGTACTGCTGGAGGAGGCAGGATGAAGAATATATGATTTCCCTGAACATGACTTTGAAACTTCTACTTATTTCCAAATAAAATGCTAAAAATATGAGAGTGTGATGAAGATAGAGAAGGCATGCCTTCAAGGATTAGAATCCTCAAACGGTATGACACTGTTCCTGTTTTCTTTAGTTACTTACATCACTCAAAGGGGTAAAAATGTAAAACAGTAACAACAACAAAACCACAAAAATAGAACTTCAGCCTTCCTTTTATTCCAGTGTTCATCTCAGATACCAGGACATAAAGACAGGCCTACAAAAATGTTTTCCTGAACTCCAGATACAGCAAATATATAATATTTCCATTATCACTATCTAAACACTATTAAACAGAAAGATGCTACCAAACTATACATTTTTCTTAGCAAACCCCAGAAGTTATCTAAAGTTACTAGTTACATTTATTTAGACATTTTCAAGCCAACAAAAGAGGTTTTTTTGTTGTTGTTTTTTTTTTTTTCTGGACTCTTGCCTACAATAGTGAGAACATCACTCTGAAATATCATGTTACAAAAAATGATTAAAAAGAAACTACAACAGAAAAATGCACAAACATATTACCTCACGTAAATAAGTGATTAAACAGTTGGAAATACTGTCTTCTATTACACTTTATAACTGCTTTCTAAATTTCTTTACTAAGATATTTTTAAATATTTTAAAATTTTGCAAATCATTAGGAACATATTTTGTATGTATTTGTTTAAAATATTGCAAGTGATTTTATAAAATAATTTATGCTGATAGGCTTGGCAATTACACTTCTGTCCAAAATGAAAATTAAAAACCATTAGTGTACAATGAGATCAATTTATTGAAAATTTTTATGTGGAATATGTGGTTTTCAAAAATATTCTTTATGATATCAACTTGAGGAACACACTCAAAGTAACAATCAGGTCTCAATGCCAACTCAGAGACAGAGTAAGGTCCCAAACCAGTGACTCCAGGGATTCCTTTTTAGTTCATGTTTTCTGGACCTCTGTACTTGTGGTATTTCAAACTGACAGTAGATTAATCGTAATAGTATCCCTCAACTATATACTCAGTGATCTTCTTTACACTCACTTTTCAGTTGTGTAAGGTAGGTTTCAACATTATACAGAGTACCACATAAAGGGAAGAACCTGCTTGGAGTTCACTTCACTCATAACTGTAAAGAGCAAGATGCTAGAATCAGCTATCCATTTCCCTCCAGTGCATGGACAGACCAAGAGCAATAGAAATGAGAGTTGAGAATGGGAGGGAATACATTCTCCAAGCTTTGCATCATGTTGACTGCATGGCTTTGGAAAACACCAGCACCATCATCTCCACTGCAACGATGCTTCCCACCACAGAACCCCTGATAGCAACTCATTCTATATGAGGGAGGGACGGGGAATCTCCTCTGCGCCAATCTGTGCTCTAAGCATGCTGTAGCATTAGAATCAAAGCAGAAATAGGATGCACACCCAAACTAGAATAATTTCACAAAGATTTAGTTGAAAAGGAGCCATTTACAAAAAGGTGAGTGTAGGGAGACCTTTAGAGGCTGTGCAATAATGCAATAATGCAAAGCTAGTAGCAGCTCAGCTGGACCATCCCAGACGCAAAAGTAAAGAATGGTTACTGGAACCTGGAAAGATCAATAACCATGAGGAAAAGACTATTTTGAAAAGAGCACTGAACTCTTCTGGGAAACAGCCAGCCCAAGGTGATTCATAGGGAGGAAATCAAGAGAATTGGTTTCTGGCTTTGCATATTATTTAGTTTCTCTGGGCCTTAATTCCCTCCTCTGTGAATTACACCAAAAAGGGTAGCTACTTCTTGGGACTGCTCTGAGACTGCATGTCTACTAGGGCCAGATTTCCTCCGCTCCCTCTGCTGTGTCCGGGAAGGCATGTGGGACTGATACTATCAATGGACTCCAGCTTGATTGGGGTTGCCTGAGGGGTAAGCCATAGAATGAAGACCATCAAGTCCCTCAACAACCCTTGAAGATGCACATCCTCTTGTTGAAGCACTGTGGTGGGCAGAGGAGTATGAAGACCCCTAAGGCATGGTCCATGCCCTGTACTTTTCAAAGAAATTGGTCTGCTCCGTGTCTTCCCAAATGTATATTCCATACCAGGCATATAGAAAAAATGCCGACATGTACTTTCCAATCTTAGAGAAAAAACTCTGCCCTCTTAAAATCAAGTAGTCTGACTAGTCAGACAGTTCCTACAATGCTCAATATATTAACACTTTTTCCTTTAAAATGCCTGAGGCTAAGAGTGTGATCCTTTATTACTATGCCTCATATGAAAAACCCTTTTGTAAGATGGGGGCGGGTAACCACACAGGAGTCAGACAAAAGCCACCTAACCAAGCTTGATTGGGATTTGGCTCTCTGGCAAGATTCCCCTGCCCTCCCTGGTAAAGGTCAGAGTGGAAAGCCGGAGAAAATCGCACGTGGCCCTGGCTGCTCAGGGTCTTCATAGGCTGGAATGGGCTGAGGGTCCTGCTGAGTGATAGGTGGACGTGAGGGTCAGTGGGGTTATCTGTCCGCATTTGATAGGTCGCTCTGGTTTGCTGCCTGTCTGATGTGCTCTGCTTGCAGTGGGCTGCCAGTTGTCTGGCTCCCTCTGATCCATCTGCCCAAAACGGGCCTGACACTTTTAATGCCACATGGCAGATAGAAAGAGTGGGCAATGAGAAATACCTCCAATAGTACATATCAAAGGGACAGGAAAAAAGGCATTGTCGGGTTTTCTTTTTGTTGTTTTTGTTTTTTACTTCAGAAAACTTGAAACATTAATTCCAAAGCGGATATTTTGAGGATCCTTACTGGAAATCAAAATGATTATTTAGGTATTTTGAGGGAGAAAATAAAATTGTGCTATTAGAAGTTTTTTTGTCTATTGAGTTTAGTATATTATATTTCTCCAATATTAATTGCATCATGTGAAAATGTTAAAACAGCAGAAGTAGAACTGTACTTTTCCCATGTAGCTTTCTTTTTTTGTTGTTGTTGCTGAGCTTTATTTTTTTTTATTTACTTGAATTTGATTCATTGAACACAAATGGAGTGCCGCTATTGTTTCTCTACTTATACACAAAGTGGAGTCACACCATCTGTGCATTCATACATGTACACAGGGCAATGATGTCTGTCACATATTCTGTTATTATTTTTACCCCCCAACCTGACCCCAACCCTCCCTTCCCTCTATGCAATCCATCCTTCCTACATTCTTGCCTACTTTCCACCTGACATTATGCATCCTCATTCACTTATCAGAGAGAATATTCATCCTTCATATTTTGGGGATTGGGTAATCTCACTTAGCATAACAGTCTCCAACATCATCTTTTTACCTGCAAATGCCATAATTTTATCCTTCTTTATGGCTGAGTAATATTCCATTGTGTATATATACCACAGTTTCTTTATCCATTCATCTATGGAAGGGCATCTAGGTTGGTTCCACAATCTAGCTATTGTGAATTGAGCAGCTATGAACATTGATGTGGCTGCATCACTGTAGTAATCTGATTTTAAGTCCTTTGGGTATAGCCCAAGGAGTGGGATAGCTGGGCCAAATGGTGGATCCATTCCAAGTTTCCTAAGGAATCTCCACACTGCTTTCCAGACTGGCTGCACCAACTTGCACTCCCACCAGCAATGTAAGAGTGTACCCTTTTTCCCATATCCTCACCAACACCTGTTGTTTCTTGTATTCTTGTTAACCAACATTCTAATTGGGGTAAGATGAAATCTTAAGGTGGTTTTGATTTGCATTTCTCTTATAACTAGGGATGTTGAACATTTTTTCATAAATCTGTTCATTGCTTGTAGATCTTCCTCTGTAAAGTGCTTGTTCATTTCTTTGGCCCATTTATTGATTGGGTTATTAGTGCTCTTGGTGTAAAGATTTTTGAGTACTTTATAGATTCTGGAGATTAGTGCTCTATCTGAAGTGTGTGTGGCAAAAATTTTCTCCCACTCTGAAGGCTCTCTTTTCACATTGCTGATTGTTTCCTTTGCTGAGAAAAAGCTCTTTAGTTTGACTCTATCCCAATCATTGATTCCTGCTTTTATTTCTTGCACTTTGGGAGTCATGTTAAGGAAATCGGGTCCTAGGCCAACATGATGAATATTCGGACCTATTTTCTCTTCTATTAGGTGCAGGGTCTCTCTGGTCTAATTCCTAGATCCTTGATCCATTTTGAATTGAGTTTTGTATAGGGTGAGAGGTATGGGTTTAGTTTCATTTTGCTGCATATGGATTTCCAATTTTCCCAGCACCATTTGTTGAAGACGTTATCTTTTCTCCATTGTATGTTTTTGGCTACTTTGTCAAGTATGAGATACCTGTATTAATGTGAGTTTGTCTCTGTGTCCTCTATTCTGTACCATTGATCTACCTGTCTATTTTGGTGCCAATATCATGCTGTTTTTCTTACTATTGCTCTGTAATATATTTGAAGGTCTGGTATTGTGATACTCCCTGCTTCACTCTTCTTGCTAAGAAATGATTTGGCTATTCTGGGTCTCTTATTCCTCCAAATGAATTTCAAGATTGCTTGCTCTAATTCTATGAGGCCCATCATTGGGATTTTAATTGCAATTGCATTGAATTTGTATAGCACTTTTGGTACTATAGCCATTTTGACTATATTAATTCTGCCTATCCAAAAACATGGGAGATGTTTCCATCTTCTCAGGCTTTCCTTCATTTCTTTCTTTAGTATTCTGTAGTTCTCATTGTAGAGGTCTTTTCCTCTTTTGTTAGATTGATTCCCAAGTATTTTATTTTTCTTGAGGCTATTGGGGATGGTATAGTTTTCCTAATTACTATCTCAGAAGATGCATCACTTATGAATAAAAATGCATTAGATTTATGAGCATTAATTTTATATCCTGCTACTTTACTGAATTCATTTATGAGTTCCAGAAGTTTTCTGGTGGAATTTTTAGGCTCTTCTAAATAGAGAATTATGTAATCAGCAAATAGGGATAGCTTGATCTCTTCTTTTCCTATTCGTATTCTTCTAATTTTTTTGGTCTGTCTAATTGCTCTGGCTAGAGTTTCAAGGACAATGTTGAACAGAAGTGGAGAAAGAGGGCATCCCTGCCATGTTCCAGTTCTCAGAGGGAATGCTTTCATTTTTTCTCCATTTAGATTGATGTTAGCTATGGGCTTAGCATAGAGAGCCTTTATAATGTTAAGGAATGTCCCCACTATCCCTATTTATTCTAGTGTTTTGAGCATGAAGGGGTGCTGTATTTTATCAAATGCTTTCTCTGCATCTATTGAAATAATCATGTGGTTCTTGGCTTTAAGTCTGTTGATGTGGTGAATTACATTTATTGATTTTTGGATGTTGAACCAACCTTGCATCCCTGGGATGAAACCCACTTGATCATGGTGCACTATCTTTTTAATATGCTTTTGTATGTGGTTCGCTATAATTTTGTTAAGAATTTTTGCATCTATGTTCATTAGAGATATGGGTCTGAAATTTTCTTTCCTCGATGTGTCCTTCTCTGGTTTTGGTATCAGGGTGATATTAGCTTCATAGAATGAGTTTGGAAGGGTTCCCTCCTCCTCTATTTCGTGAAATACATTGAGGAGTATTGGAATGAGCTCTTCTTTGAAGGTCTTGTAGAACTCAGCTGTGAATCCATCTGATCCTGGACTTTTCTTTTTTGGTAGGCTTTTGATGACTTCTTCTATTTCCTTGCTTGAAATTGATCAATTTAAGTAGTGTATGTACCCTAGATTCAGTTTGGGTGTCTCATATGCCTCTAGGAACCTGTTGATGTCTTCCAGGTTTTCTATTTTGTTGGAGTATAAATTTTCAAAATAGCTTCTAATTATGTTTTGTATTTCAATTTTGTCTCTTGTAATATTTCCATTTCCATCACGAATTTTAGTCATTTGGATTTTCTCTCTCCTTCTCTTTGTTAGTGTGGCTAAGGGTTTATCAATTTTATTTTTCAAAGAACCAACTTTTTGTTTTGTCAATTTTTTGAATTGTTTCTTTTGTTTCAATTTCATTGATTTCAGCTCTGATTTTTATTATTTCCTATCTTCTACTACTTTTGCTGATGATCTGTTCCTCTTTTTCTAGGGCTTTCAGCTGTAATGTGAGGTCATTGGTTTGTTGACTTTTCATTCTTTTATTAAATGTACTCCATGCAATAAATTTTCCTCTTAGCATTGCTTTCATAGTATCCCAGAGATTCTGATATATTGTATCTTTGTTCTCATTGACCTCTAAGAATTCTTTAATTTCCACCCTAATATCTTCTGTTATCCATGCATCACTAAATAGCATATTATTTAATCTCCAGGTGTTGGAGTGGTTTCTGTTTTTAACTTTATCGTTGATTTGTAATTTCATTCCATTATGATCTGATAGAATACAAGGTAGTATCTCTATGTTTTTGTATTTGCTAAGAGTATCTTTGTGGCATAACGTATGGTCTATTTTAGAGAAGGAGCCATGAGCTGCTGAAAAGAAAGTGTATTTGCTTTTTGATGGATGGAATATTCTATATATGTCTGTCTATGTCAGTGATTGTGTCATTGAGTTCTATGGTTTCTTTGTTCAATTTTTGCTTGGAAGATCTGTCCAATGGTGAGAGAGGAGTGTGAAAGTCTCCTAGTATTATTGTGTTTTGGTCTATTTGGTTCCTGGAATTGAGAAGGATCTGATTGATATAAAGTAATGCGCCATTGTTTGGTGCATAATATTTAGGATTATTATGTCTTGGTGATTTATGCTTCCTTTAAGCAGTATGAAATGTCCTTCTTTAGATGTTCTGACAAACTTTGCTTGAAGTCTTCTTTATCTGAAATGAGAATGGAAACTCCTGCTTTTTTACTGAGTCCATGTGCATGGTATGTTTTTTCCCAACCTTTCACCTTTAGTCTGTGGGCATATTTTTCTATGAGATGCGTCTCTTGAAGGCAGCATATTGTTAGGTCTTTCTTTTTAGTCCAATCTGCCAGTCTGTGTCTTTTGATTGATGAGTTTAGGCCATTTACATTTAGGGTTATTATTGAGATATGACTTGTATTCCTGGTCATTTTGGCTTCTTATTGGATTTTAGTCTTACTTGGTTTTTCCTTTAATTGGCTGTTCCTTTAGGGTAATTCCTCCCTTGCTGACCTACATTGTTGTTTCTCATATCTTCCTCTTGGAATGGTTTGCTGAGGATTTTCTGTAGGGCAGGCTTTCTATTTGTGAATTCTTTCAGCTTGTGTTTATTATGGAAGGATTTTATTTCATCTTCAAATCTGAAGGTAAGTTTTGCTGGGTATAAGATTCTTGGTTGGCATCCATTTTCTTTCAATGCTTGGAATACGTTCTTCTAGGCCCTTCTTGCTTTTAGGGTCTGGGCTGAGAAATCTGCTGATATTCATATTGGTTTCCCCCTATATGTAATCTGGTGCTTTTCTCTTGCAGTCTTTAAAATTCTCTCTTTGTTTTTTATGTTCTGTATTTTCATTATAATGTACCTGTGTGTGGATCTGTTGTGATTTTGTGCATTTGGTGTCCTATAAGCCTCTTGAATTTGATTTTCCATTTCATTCATCATATTTGGGAAATTTTCTGATATTATTTCATTGAACAGATTATTCATTCCTTTGGTTTGTGTCTCTGTGCCGTCCTAAATCCTCATAACTCTTAAATTTGTTCTTTTCATGATGTCCCATAACTCTTGGAGGTTCTGTTCATGATTTCTTACCATCCTCTCTGTCTGGTTGAGTTTGTTTTCAAGATTAAATATTTTGTCTTCATTGTCTGAGGTTCTGTCTTCCAAGTGATTTAGCCTGTTGGTTAAGATTTCTATTGAGTTTTTAAATGGTTTATTGTAATGTTCATTTCAAGGACTTCTGTTTGTTTGTTTTTTTTTTTTGTCAGCGTCTCTATCTCTTTATTGAAATGATCTTTTGCTTCCTGCAGTTGCTCTTTTAGCATTGCCTGCATGTGCTCTCTTGACTCCTCGTTCGCTTCTCGGATCATTTTAATTATGTACAACTCCCTTTCTGGCAGTGCTTCTGCCATGTTGTCATTGGGACTTTTGGTATAGTATCTGGGTTTGTTTGGGGCATTTTCTTCCAATGTTTTCTCATGTTGCTAGTGTATCTTCCCCTCTGGTAGTGTGAATCCTAGGTATTGCAGTTTCCCCTTAAAGACTTATAGGGCTCCTGCCTATTTTCAATACCTCCCCTTGAACTGAGAGATCAATATTGGCAGCACACCATATAAACAGTATGTGTCCTTAATCTAAATAGTCCCTATTAAGATATTAACAGTGTTGTCTTAATAAACAGAGATGAGTTCAAATTATTATCTACAGCATAACCAGTAGGTTTGCAATAAGGACTGCAAATCCTGATGTTGGACAGGGAGAATGAGGAGGGGTATTGGACAAAACACTAATGAGATAAGAAGTGAGTCTATAGATATACTATGTCATATGAATAGTGGAAGTGGAATTAAAAGAAATAGGTTGCTAGCGTGAGGAAAAAGAGATTCTCCAAGGAAACAGATATATAAGAGGGAGATAGAGTGATAAGCATAATAATGAAAGAAAAATGTAGGAATATAGTGGATATATTAGGAATAATCATTGTATTACAATTAATTTAAAAAATGTTCTGTGATAAAAATATACTGTACAGTTCAAGCCTCTTATTTTTCAATAGTCTGATATTTGAGAGGTGCTTGATTAAGTGGTGACCCAAGAAAGGTGCTGTCCCACTACCTCCAGGTTGGGAGTGATCAATGCTTCTGGGCAGAGGCAGCCTGGTGTTGATAGACAATTAGATACAGCAAGGTGCTAGACCCCGGGCCAGGGAGTTGACCTGGGCACTAGACCAAGTTGGGGTGGGGGCACAGAACTGTGCTCAGTGATGGAAACACTGGGCTTGAGAGCCCAGGCAGGCTTGAACTCCACACTGGAGGTTCAGGCAGTCGCAGGTGGTTGCTCTCTCCCGGGGACCCTGAAAAGTGGCACCAAAGTGCCTAATTCCCCGCTGGGGCTCAGGACTTCGGCCCCTGCAGCCAGGAGCTCTCTCCAGGAGATGCCATTAAATGGTGCCAGAAGACCGGAGCTCCACTCTGGGGATTCAGGCAGCCGCAGGTGGTTGCTCTTTTCCGGGGAAGCTGTAAAGTGGCACCAAAGGGACTAAGATCCCCTCTGTGCCTGGGGACTCCAGTCCCCACAGGCTGGTGCTCACTCTAGGAGATGCTGTGAAATCCCCATGTAACTTTTTTTTTTTAAATTTTTTTCTTGGGAGTTTTGTCAACACGGAAAATGTTATTTTTTATTATTATTATTTTGATTCATTGTACGCAAATGGGGTACAACTTTTCATTTCTCTGGTTGAACATGAAGTACAGTCACACCATTCGTGCACTCATACATGTACATACAGTAGTGATGTTTGTCTCATTCTATTATGTTTCCTTCCCCCACCCCCTCCCCACCCCTCATTTTCCTCTATACAATCCATCCTTCCTCCATTCTTGCCTCCCTCCCACTCCCCATTATGTATTATCATCCACTTACCAGACTTCCTTAACATGACTCCCAAAGCACAAGAAATAAAAACAGGAATCAATAATTGGGATAGATTCATACTAAAAAGCTTTGTCTCAGCAAAAGAAACAATCAACACTGTGAAGAGAGAGCCCACAGAATGGGAAAAAGTCTTTGCTACACACACATCAGAGCACTAATCTCCAGAATTTATAAAGAACTCAAAAAATTTACACCAAGAATACCAAAAACCCAATTAATAAATGTGTTAAGAAAATGAGCAGACACTTCACAGAAGATCTATAAGCAATCAACAGATATATGAAAAAATGTTCAACATCTCTAGTCATATGAGAAATGTGAATCAAAACCACCCTAAGATATCATCTCACCTCAATTAGAATGTCTATTTTCATGAATACAAGAAACAATAGGTGTTGGTGAGGATGTGGGGAAAAAGGTTCACTCATACATTCCTGATGGCACTGAGAATTGGTGCAGCCACTCTGGAAAGTAGTATAGAGATTCCTCAGAAAACTTGGAGTACACCCACCATTGGACCCAGTTATCCCATTCCTCAGTTTATACCCAAAGGACTTAAATGCAGCTACGTCAGTGTTTATAGTTGCTCAACTCACAATAGTTCGATTGTGAAACCAAACTAGATGCCCTTCAATAGATGAATGGATAAAGAAACTATAGAACACATACACAATGGAATATTACTCAGCCATAAAGAAGAATAAAATTATGGCATTTGCAGGTAAATGGATGGAGTTGGAGAATATCATGTAACTGAAGTAAGCCAGTCCCAAAAACAAAAGGCCAAGTGATTTGCTCACATAGCTTTCTTAACTCCCCTCCCACTAGTTATCTTGAGAAGAGCTTCTTATTTTCCTCGTGGTTGAGACTCAGTTATGTTTACAACACCCTGTGAACTCTAAAGAGAAAGGCTCAGTCTGAAGGTCATTTCAAAGACAGAAACTGATGTTCCTTCCCCACAGAAGTCCAAGGTGAATCCCCAAGGTGTCTGGTCCCTCTAACCAAAGTGCATCCTTGAAGCAGTTTCCCTTTTTACTATAAATATCACACTGTTTGACATTTAAAACATCAGTATATCAATAGCGGTATTTTTCATTAAATGATAAATTTCAGAAAATTATCATACTGAGTAGAAATGCCATAGAGCCAAAAATACACATGTCAACGTCACAGATGATCTCCAACCGCTTTACTTGTGCCAACCCACTACTGTGCCCTCCTTATTCAGGTCAGAAAAAGAACTCCTCATACTTATCATTTTTTTTTCTTTTTCCAACTACTGGTGTTTTGAATGTGTGCACTTTGCAGATATCAACATAGTGGTTAAGTCATGTATGCCTTTGGTAAAAACTATAGAGGTCATTACCTCCATGACAAAAGCATTTAAGATGCATTGGAAATTTTGTTTTAGAATTGCCTTTCCAATCATACATTATAAGCAACTTTCCCCTGCCATTTACTTACACATTCATGTAATATCTTATTTGTATATTGCTTTACATTTTACAGAACATTTCCCCTTTATAAAGATTCTATTTGTTTTTGGGGCTGGGGGAACCAGGAATTGAACCCAGGGACACTCGACCACTGAGCCACATCCCCAGCCCTATTTTGTATTTTATTTAGAGACAAGGTCTCACTGAGTGGCTTAGCACCTTGCTTTTCCAGAGGCTGGCTTTGAACTCTCGATCCTCCTGCCTCAGCCTCCTGAGCCGCTGGGATTACCCACCACCACATCAGGCTGAAGCCTCTATTTCCATCATGGGAGGTTTTAAGCAGGGGTGGATGGGACAGTGGTGATTTCTTCCGTATTTACCTTGACTGGAGCACTGTACTCCAACTTTTGCGTAGTTGGATGGACATATACCGATGTCCATTCCTAACAGAGTCACTGTGTGCCTTGCCTGGAGGACACATCCTGTCCTTGCATGTGACACTCCTCAGAAGCCCTTTCAGTTAAATGAGACTCAGGCGCTGGTGTTCTCAAAACCTGCGAGGATGTCACATAGAGGAAGGTGGCCAGCACAGGGTCTGCTGGGAGGGGCTCCAGGAGGAGGAGGAGGAAGGTCAGGGCAGAGGTCTCCAGAGTTCTGTTTAGAACCAACCAAGCTTAGTCAAGTTTCACCCGGCCACAGCTGGTGATGGGAAGAATGACAACCACTGTCAGTGACCGTAAAATGTAGTTTTCACTAATAATGCTGTTTCAACAAATGTCTGCAGTTTGTCCTTAAGTGAGAAGATGCTTGCATCTTTCCCAATGCAAATAAGGACAAGAAATGTATATATTAATATATATATGCTTATATATGTCCTTAAGTGAGAAGATGCTTGCATTTTGCCCAAATCAATCTGATTGCCTAGAAAAATTGTGGGTGCATGGCTGAATGATAACTAAGAATCCAAATGGCAATAGGACCCCATGTGGCTCCCCAGCAGAAACCTCCTGTTTGAATCACCCCAAGTCACCCCTGCTTTTAATTCCTGCACCAGAGGACACTTATGGGATCAGCAGAGGCCATTTCACAACATATCCCCATTAGAGTGAAATTCACAAACATCAAAACAAAAACAGCAAAAACAAAAACCCACTGTGAATTTATTCACTGTGTTGAGCACTAAGGTGCAAGGGGCACAGGGTTGAAAAAATGTCTACATGAACAGGGTCTGTGTACTTGTATGCAGGGCTTGCAAATAAGGGGAATTGGAGACTATGTGTAAATCTGAGGTCAGTTTTGACGAGAAGAGTTGCCTAGAGGGAGGGAGTGGGTTTGGAAGTTAAGCAAGAGGGTAGATTCACCAGGGTCTGTTCTTGAAAAGCATGTCTCAAGTCACAGACTCATTCATTTACCAATTACAGAGAACTAGTATTTCAAAAAAAGTGAAGACCTCAATGGACGCCTGAGAGAAGAAGGTCACAGGCAGCCCACAGGCAGGTAGAGCAAGAGTGGTGTCAGGCCGGCCTTGAGCCGGTCACATCACCTGTCTTACTGCATTTTGTCTTCAGTGACAAGCAGATGAAAATAATAGTACCATCCTACTGTGTCATTCTGAAGATTAAATAGGGTATGGGACAAAGATGTGCATCGTGGTGTCTGTCCATAAATGTTTAGAATCTGCCATCCATGGACAGGCCTGAGGTCCATTCTCCTCCTGTCTCGTTCACGGAACTCAACAAGGAGGACGGCATGGCTGCTGCTGACTCCTTTAGCTACTGACTCCTCTGAAGGCCCAAGTTCTAGCCCACTCCCCTCAGAGGTTTCCAGTGTGTTGAGACGGTTGCCCTCTAATGGCCCCTTGCTTCGCAGAAGGCTTTATTTGAGGTTGCTGGGCCTAGAGGGGGTCACTGTAAGCAGATGCAGGCAGTGCAGACAAAGGCTTTGGGCCCTGTGGAAGAGCTCCAGGAACTTCCCCTCCATCCCCAGGTCATCACCTCCTCCAATCTTCCCATCAGCCCAAGTTCCTCGCTTCATGGTTTGGAGAGACTGAAAAATCCAGCCTCTCTTCAAGTATACGCCACAGAAAAGATATTTCAAAGGCAGGTGCAGAGGGCCTAAGTCTGTGAATTGCTACCAGTCTGTCCCTTCGATTAATGGAGATGACAGATGAGGTGTGATGACCGTCTGTGGGGGACCGCATTAATGGTTTATGATTCAAAGTGTCTGTTCAAAGAATCACTGAGGCTAGGAAATAAAAAATGCCATTCTTGGGTCAAAACGTCTGGTGAGGTAAACTGTGAGGTGCTTCATTGCTCTACAGAACTTGAGAGGAAGTATTAGTTCCTCTAATCTAATGGTTGCAGACTTTAGAAACACATCGTTATCACATCTACCTTGAGCATTTCAGCACTGGGATGTCCTTGCAAAAGCAAACCAGCCTTCCTGACTTCCTATGTCACACCACATCTCAATCTGGAGGAATTTAATAATAGAGGTGTTTCTTCTTAAAGAATGAAAATTCGAAATTGAGAGAAACTAAGGGTTGAGGGGATATTGGAGCAATGCATATATTCCAAAGGATACAAAATTTCAGTTAGGAGGACATAAGTTCAAGATTATATTTCACACTGCACTGACTATAGTTAATGACAGTATATCATGATCTTAAAAAATGCTAACAGAGTAGGTATTAAATGTTCTCATCATAAAATATAAGCATGTAAAATAATAAATGTCAATTAGCTCAATTTAGCCATCCATTCCACAGCACATACATATTTTAAAACATGTTGCACAAAACAAATATATACAAGCTTTATTTATCAATTAAAAACAAATAAGTAAATAATGTTTAAAAACTTGACAATGACACAGAAAAAAGAGCAAGGCAACAGTAGCATGCATTATCCATGGCATCATGGGAAGATATCAAGTTCACAGTCATTGCTTAATGGAGATTTCCAGTTCTTTGGAAATACATTTTGTCAGAAGGATGAAGTAATCATCATAAGAGAATCCACCCTTATGATATTGGAAACTTTTGTGGAAACAAACCAAAACTATGAGGGTAAGGTTATTAATTACCTTAGCAGTCATGTTTAAGAAATTAGGTCATATTGCAGAAAAAGAAATTTATCACTGCTTGCCTATAATCCTGAAGGTAATGTATCTACTATCATAATCTCCAAGATGTCATGCTTCTCTCTTTAATGTATCTAATACATTCATTTTACTAAAAAAAGAGAACCCTCCAATCCTCTTTCTCCACTCTTCATTAATTTGAATAATTATAGCCATATATGTTTATTAATTAACAAAGGAAAATTTGGCCCAGTTTTAAGCTGAAAAAGCTCATCAAATTTCTATCTCGTTATACTGAAATACATATTGTCATACTTCCCAGAAAGATTCTTCAGTGCCACCAGGAGAAAGTCAGGCCCCTAATCCTAATCCCCCCTCCCTATAGCCCAACCCTAAACCCTCCCACACCCTATAGCCCTGCCCTAATCCCCTCCCAAGCCCTATAAAATTTGGCAATGACACAATTAATGCTCAATTTCCCGGCACCCCTCTTTTAGGAGTAAGGGCACTGGCCAGCTAAAATAAAGGCTTCTTTTGGCTTTACGTGATCAGCTTAGATGATTTTATTTTCTTTGGGTACAACATTTGGAGGCCCCAGCGAGATTTGATTTCTCCAAGCCCTCACACCTAAATTGGCCTCCTGTGATGGTTGCCTGGGAGTCCCCACCCTGAGTAGAAGGGAGCTCCTGAGAAACATGCCTCAGCCTCACTCTTGGGGGGAACCCAGCCCATCTTCAGGACGCCCTTCTGGACGAAGCCACCTGGTATCCTATATTGGTGAGTTGACTTTCTGTATCTGGGGGACTTTGGTCAGGTTGGACGCAGCCGCTTACACCAGTCCAAGGTCAGGGCAAGACATCGCTCCTGGCTCCTGGTGGGCCCCCCTATGGGGTCCAGTCTGGTGGGCCCCTCGTGGGCCCAATCTGGTAGGTCTGTCTGTCTGTATTTGCTTTGTTAGTCTGGTCTGGGCTGCGTGGGTGGCTGACGTGTAGCGGCTGTCAGGGGCTGGGTCCACTCAGCCACAGCGTGGGTGGCTAAGGCACAGCGGCCATCTGGGGTGGTTTGCTCACCTGCCATGTGACTGGCTGGCTGGTAGCCACGGTCCGGGGCTGGTCTGCTCCGCTGCTGTGTGGCTGGCTGCCAACATGGCCACCACTTGGCTTCCAGCATAGCCACCAACCTGGGGCTTAGGCTGCTGGGCTGCCACGTGGCTGGCTGATGGGTAGCCACCATCAGGGGCTGGTCTGTGGCCTAATCTAACAGGCCTCCCTGTGGGGCCTACTCTGGTCATTGTCTGTCTGTCTGTATTTGTCTTGTTAGTCTGGTTCATGGCCATGTGTGTTGTCTGTGTTGTGGCTTTGCTTTCTATGTAGCATCTCTCTTCAGGACAGTCTACTATGGGACAGAATCAGTCAACCACGTACCCTACTGGTCTAACTTGTTTTTTTAGATACTTTTCAGGACTTCCAAGAAGGTGCTGCTGACTGCGGAGCTTTTGTTAATGGTTGTAACTTAAGAAAGTTTTGTGAATCAAAATGGCCCACTTCAGTCACGTGGCTGGTGACGGGTAGTTGCCGTAGGGGGCAGTTTCAAAGTTGATTGGTGCCCTCAGGGCATTGGGCGGCCAAACCATCAGGATTGGGTGCCTTACATTCAAATTTGGATTATGGCTTAAGCATTGCCTTTCAGCTAGTTCGGGAACTAGGAGAGGCTGCACCGGTTTGATGGCAAAGGCCAGACTAGACTGAAATGCAGCTTGTGCTGCTACCAGTCCCTCAAGACTCAGGTAGCTCTGCCAAAAGCCAGGGCCGAGGGAGGGAGAAGATGGCTTGGGGGCACCCACCCTCTCGACCTCCCGAGGGGGAGGAGGAACCAGGTCCAACTCCCCCCTGTGTTACAACACCCCCACAGCAAGTTGTTTTACAATATGTAAATGACATGTGCCTCCACCCAGGAGGAATAACAGAAGCCCGTTACAGAGCTCTTAAGCATTCAAACCCTGTCCTGATAAAAATGGTTAAAATGCCTGAGACATCAGGTTCCTGCTGGAACCAAATCTCAAGTAGAAGTTATATTAAAATGACAATAGAGGAAGCAAAAAGCCCAGTAGGAGACCAATTTCCAACCCAAGGAAAAAAAAAACGAGAGTGTTTTATTTGAGAATACTTGTTGAGCTCATAAACTAATGGCCGGCCGAGTACTCAACTTAGATTTTTGAACATCTTGTTACATTGCAATGGAGAAAAACCTACAAGGCCTTTGTTTAAGTGTATATTGTGTCCAAAATTCATGTACATGATATTAGAGATTAACAGAACGCTAAAAGAAAAACTGGATCCAGGTATATTTGATTCACATGATTAAAAGATTCAATTTAAATTCGGTAAATAAATGAAGGATTAAAAAGGTTCAATTTAAATTCAGTAAATAAATGAAGGTAAAATATATCTAACCTCACAAATCTCTAGGTAGTCAATTAAAAAAATGTTGATGTCTATAAAATGTGTAATATTGTTTTTTTAGGACTCTTCCACAGGAAAAAGATGGCAAATACTATTCAAAATACTTGTCTGATCTTGGTTATTACAGTAAAATAAGTAAATTAGAGTTAATGTATTATACCTTAAATTCCATGGGGTAACATGCTTTAGCTTTATTGGTATTTTCATGGATTCTTAAATAAAGGGATTTGGAATTGTTTTGTATCATCCCTGAGAGCAAGGTTACTAACAGTGAAATCCTAATAATTTATCTAAATTCAGAAATTTCATAGGAGTTGTTTTAGAATACGAACAAAGAAGGAGTCAACAGATGGGAAAGGGAAAGTGGAAAGTTCTAGGTATTAAAATATATTCAGTAAAAGGAAAAGGAAAATATTTCTGGGTAAGAAAATCTGTGTGCAGGTAAAGGGCAAATTCCAACAAGTTTTTGTGTAACTAAGTAGTTTTATGTATGTGAGATCATCAATTAGAAACTGTTTAAGGTTTTCCCCTAAGGTCAAATGTTAATGGGCTAATATAAATCAAAGTGTAATCAATATGTTAAAATGACAAGGATTTCTTTAAGTTTTATTCTTTATTGTGGTTAAATAACTGGTAGGGTATTGTGCTATGTTGCAGAGCCTAGGGTTTTTTCTTGAAAAACTAGGTTTGGTTACTCTTTGTATATTCATGTGTCCATGTCTTCTGGGTACGCAGGCCTTTAGAGCAGGGAATTGGTCGGGCTGCTGTTCTCCAAGTTAGACTTGTCTGTTTTGGTAGTTTCAGGCTTGTGGGAATGGCAAATTTTATTGGAGATCATTTAACAACCTGCTATCAATAGGGTATATGTAAATTTGTTACTTTTTAAATGCAAATGTATTTAAAATCAGTGAGAGCCTGATTTGTTTAAAGGTTAATATCATGAAACATAAAAAAATATTTGGTCACTTTGCCACACAGAAGGAAAGTTAAAAGCTCTCAACCTTTTCCTTGATTTGTTTTAAATGCAATATATTCTGTTAACAACTATTCACATAGATTCAGGAAACAATACATGTAAACTGGGTAAAATGATGTCCTAAGAGGAGGCAAAAATAACTTCAAACCTGGAACACTCTGCCTAAGATTGTAAAAGGCCCTGCCTTACCTGAAATAAGGGTCTGCCTCCCACCCTGCTACAAGTCAGAATGTTTCCAAAATAAGTCAGCTTTCAGCTCATTTAAAGTTATATTCAAAAGATTGTTTTTTGTTGTAGAATTACTGTGATATCAAATAGGAAATATAATATATAACTCAGGTAGGATTTAGGATGACTATTAACAAATTAGATTGTTAATTCTATTTTGTATTTTTCCTTGTGCGCTCTGTAGCTGATACCTAATTAATGTTTTGAAGAAGAATACTAGGCCATCACCTATGAAATAGACAAGATAGTAACTGGTGAAACTGGCTTGCTGGATGTTTAATATCAAACTTAAGGATTGAGATTAAAACAAAGGGACCAAGAAAACCAGTTTTGGTTCTTGCCCTCAGAGTCAGCCTGCATCCAGGGAATGAGAGAGCTTCTCTAAGGAACTTTGCAACTCCGGGTCAACACTGCTGCCTTCACTGCTGCCAGAACTCAGAGTTGTCGTCCATGCAGACAGTGGGCAAAAGACACCACCTGGTTTCTGTGTTGCAGAGAAGGCATCGCTGTGTCCAGAGCTGAGGAAACACTGACTGCCTTTGGCTTCCAGGTTGCGGGAACTGCCACAGCCAGAGCAAAAAAGCCACTGGGGCCCAGATGCCATCGCCACCAGAGCTTGGAGCCATCCAGGACAGAACCCAATCTGAGTGGACGCTTCTCAATAACCCATGCATTCCAGGCTTGTCCCCCAGAGTTGGAGACGCAGCACAGACCGCTGAGAACAAGGAGGTGCAACAGTGGGCCAGACAGGCTTGGCTCCTGCCCTCCTGGGGCTGATGGGAGTGAGCAAGGACCAGCTTCCCTTTGCCATGAATGGAAGCAAAGAGCTGTCAGCTGTCCACAAGGCAGAAGCCACTGCCTTGGAGCTGCTGGAATCCAGGAAGAGCGCTGCTGCCCGCCCCAGAATGCAGAGGCTGCTGGAATGAAGGAGCTGCTGAAATGTAGGAACTGCCACCACCCAAGCACAGGACTCTCAAATTCCCCACGAGTGACCCCTGTGGGAACTCAGCTGACTCTTAAGAGACAGGAACAGGTCAATTTGACCAACTTGATCTTAAACACCTAGCAAAACAGTTAAAACCAAACCAAACCATAGACATTCTTGAGCATTTAAAAGAAACAATAGTTTAATGTAACTTAAGATGTACTTGTGTTAGCCCCTAGAATAGGACTGGAGGCTACAAAAGAGAGATTCTTAGGCAAATGTACCTGATAACTCAAGTAAAGGAGGTTGAGGCCTCAAATAAAGGCCTCAACCTCTCCGGCCTTTGATAGGCCTTGTTATGGGAACAACTTCTCAGTTCTTCCACCTGGTGAGAGACTGACTTCTACCATGTCATGATATTCTGTATTAATCTCATTTTGGTGCTTGTGTCATTTTGTTTCTCTCTCATAGAAGCACCCACCCCAGATGACTCTACAACCTGCTCTTCCCAAGCAGACTTCTGCTCCTCATTGACCAGATTTCTAAAAGGAACTTCAAACTGCTTCCCCAGACTCCACCCCTTCCAGCTCGAAGCAGCAAGAGCGGTAGGTGCCTCCTCTCTCTAATTAAGGACAGGCAGTTAGTGTAAAATAAGAAATCTGGTCAAACTGAGGAATGGAACCCATCAGAGTCTGGGAAGTTGGAAACTGAAAAACCACTAGTTTCCTAAACAAGGATTTGTTAATGTGGATAAGACCAGTGGGGAATGTTATACTTCCCAAAAAGATTCTCCGGTGCCATCAGGAGAGAGTCAGCCACACCCTAATGTCCCCTCTCTATAGCCCAACCCTAAACCCTCCCGCACCCTATAGCCCTGCCCTAATCCCGTTCTGAGCCCTATAAAAGTTGGCAATGATGCAATTAACGCGTGATCCCCCAGCACCCGGCTTTTAGGAGTAAGGGCAATTGTCACTGGCCAGCTAAAATAAAGGCTTCTTTTGGCTTTACATGATCGGCTTGGATGATTTTATTTTCTTTGGGTACAACAATATGTAGAATTTCTTGGCATCAATATGTTCTCAATTAAAGTTAGTTTTTCTCCCAATTTCAAATCAAAATGTCTAAAATTGATTATAATGTATCTTTCCTTACCCTCTACACTATCCCTGGTTTTTGTGCTACTTCCACCTAAATATGAATCCAGTTTCTTTTTTGACTTCCTTAAGTGTTATGGTCATTATGTGTTCCATAAAAGGTCATGTGTAAAATGAGGGAAGAGAGTTCAGAGATGAAATGTTTGGATTCTGAGAACATTAACGTTAGTGGGTATAACTGTAGACAGGAAGGGTGTGGCTGGAAGAGGTAGGTCCCTGGGGGCATATCTTTGGGATTTATATTTTGTCCTTGGTTGTGTAGTTCTCTCTGCTTCCTGTTGCCATTTCCTGAGCTGTTTTTCTTCCTATACCCTTTGGACAAGTCCTGCCTCACCTCTAGCTGGCTGTCTATGGAATGAGACCTATGTAATTGTAAGCCCCAAAATAAACTTTTTCTCCTTTAAAATAGTACTTGTCAGGTCTGTGGTCACAGGAGGGAAAAACCTGACTAAAATATTATGCTACTATGAATTAAATTTCAAAAATTAAAATTTAATGTTACTTCTGCTTAAAAGGTGGTGCTTTGAAAGCCTGCATTTAACTTATGTCCAGTAAAAAAAGCCACTCTGTATAGCAAATAGAATATTTTAAGTCATACTCCTATTAGCATAAAGAACTGTTAAAAGTTGAAAACCAATAGACAAAAGGCAAATTGACTTAGCAAATATGAAAAGATGAACTCTAATCCAGCATGAAAAAATTCAAGAACGACCACTACTCATTAGAACCCTGATAGGTATAATAATGTGTTATTCAAGATAACTCTAACTACAGGGTAAAGTTGATACTAAAAACAGGAGCATTTACTGACAGTCTGTTCAAGAAGGAGTTATATCTCAGACTGGAGGAATATTTTCTGTATTGCAAAAAACTTCCTGAGGCACATCTGAATGAGAAGATGACAGCAAGGCTATAAAAAATTTGGCAGAGTAACTAAAAGTTTACATACTGAATTTGAAGACCCTCCCACAGTTCTTCCTTCACTGAAAACCAGGCATACAACATGTGGAAGACAGTATGTATATATGTATGTATGTAAATATATATCTCAATATCTATGTATCTATATTTATATATCTATACACACACATACACATACATACACACACACACATTTCTCTGATGACTGTGACCAGAGAAAATTCCTAAAGATAACATTGGGATTTCCCAAGAAAATATTCCAGGTAGATCTCCCTATAGTGAAAGCACACATTAAATAAGTTCTACTCATACTTGCATTTTTGGTCAGCTTTTTAGTGTCCCACTTTTATTTACTAACAAGTATTCTAGAAAAAATATCTAATATGAAGGCAGAACCCCAAACTAACAAAAGTAAAATAGTAACTTAGAGTTAAAAAACCATGCAGCAGCAGGCAATCTCACTTGGATTAGTTTATGAAGCTGAATGGCTTAAGATGACGACCTTACTCATATGGACAGTGGTTACCAGGCTGTTTCTCACGTACTCTAAGGGGAATGCTCAGTTTGGATCATACCAAGGTTGCAGAAAAAAAAAACAACAAGCCTCTAAGGGCACACAGTTTTAAAGCCTAAGATGGGTCATGATTGCTGATATTCTATTGACCAATACATGGTCAAGTGCAGATTGAAGAGATAAATAAATAACCTTTCTATAGACAAAACAGAGGACAGAACTTGATCCCTTCAAGGAGAGAGTTTGGATTTTTTTTTCTTATTACATGGGAGAAAGTTGTGAACTAGGAACTGCCATAAAATGTAATTATTTTAAAGATGGTCTGATACAATGGGATAATGGATTTTATAGCAGGTGAGAGTGGATTGGAGTCGACCTGACAGAAAGCTACAGCCATCATCCAAGTGAGCAGTAATGGTGGGAGCAGTGAAGGGTGCCAAGAAGTCCAAACACTGCCCTACTAAGGCCCCTTATTCAGATATGGACACAAAAATAAGAAAGAAAGATTTCAAGTCAGTGTGTTATACAGAAATGGATCCAATGTCTCTTATGGAAGTATAGGGGAATTTGCTGAGGAACAGAATGGCAGTGGGGTGAGTAAAAGAGAAGTATCAAGTATATTCATCATTTCTGTCTCTTCTATTCCACCACTGATCCCTGGCCTTCAAATAGATGCTCAATACTACCTTCTTCTCTCTTTCCAATAATCTTCTTTTAATCATAAATCTCTTTCTGATCTTTCCCATGTCTGAGAGGAAGAAATAAAATATATTAAGAGATAATTAACCTCAATTAACTAACCATGTTCTTCAATTCCTCTGTAAATCATGCTGATGAATACACAAATCAAGAAACCTGATCTTGACTAGTAGGTAACATCCTTTGTGCCTCAGTTCTGATTTCACCAGTAAAAGCTACATGTTTACTAGGAGGATGTTTTGTTTCTTCCCAAATTTGTTTATGCCTTTTGTACCTGTGATTACATTACCAAATTTAATTAACCATTACATTATGCTCAGAAAACATGGGAGCAGGAAGAAATACTTCTATGAAAAGTCATTGGAGTGTTCAGAAGGATTTGAAAGAACTAAGTCACTTTAAAAATGCTGAATTAGTTGTGAGAGACATCCTCAAAAGGTAAGGAAAACTCATTAACAATACATAAACCAACAAATATGAAAAAATTCTATTGTCAATTTGCTTTGCAAATTTCTTCATTTTTTCTCAAGTATAAAATCAATAGGAATGTTCTATGTGCCATAGCACTCCAAAAAGGGGAGAAACTCAAATAAATTACTGTGACCCTGCTTCAAAAGAGAGATAAATGATGTACGCTTATATTTTAAGATAAAATAAAATATGTAAATCATGTATCTATAATTTTTCAAATTTATTGCTTTGACCAATTACTTTCTGGAACTAACTACTAGTTAGGATCATATGAAATAAGAAGACTGGCGGTTCTTAACTGCAAGGAACTCAGCTTATATTAAACCTTCAATTAACAGGGGTACTCAATACATAATAGATGGACTGAACACAGGTTAAGTCAACATCTTTTCACCAAAAGTAGAACCGGAGTATCACTTGATTCCTTCTTCAGCACCAGTCATGGTCATCCAATTGTCATGTGCCTATCTTTGGGATCCTGTCAGCCTTTGTCATATTCATTGTCACAGCCCCGTTTCAGGCTCTGATCAGTATCGTTCATCCTTTACAGTGATCCAGTCTGGTAGATAAAAGGAAATTTGAAATCCTTAGCGTGGCATTCCAAGGCCGTCCACAGGGCAGCTCCACACTCTGTTTCCCTCCTACATTCTTAGTATGCATTATGTGCTAAAACAACCTCTGTCTCAGGTTCTCTGTCTCTTCCCCTATCTCTCTGTACTATATATTAAATTATTTTCTACTAGGTTAGAGCAATAGATATTTAAGAACAAATGATGATCTTGCTTTCTTTTCCTTGCATCTCATAGCATTTATCTTGGCACAGTGCAAGTACTCAATATTTGTTGAATGGATACACTCAAAAAAAAGAGGAAGATGATCTTAACAGCCCTAAAACTATTAGAAAATGAGTGGGTAATTGATAATCTTTAAAAAAAATGCCAGTCACACATTTTCTCACAGGTAAACAATATTAATCTAGTAAGGATGATATCAATGGTCTATTACTTTTTCGAAGAAATAGAAGAGGAAGACAAATTTCCTAACTCATACAGAAATCAGATAAATATATCACAAGGCAAGAAGACTACATATTGGTGTCTCACAGACATAAATTCAAAAATCTTCAACAGATTTTAGCAAATGAAATCCCACATTTATTTTAAAATATGCACCATGACAATGAATGATCTATATATACCAAGTATACGTGCGTGGTTAAGCATTTGAAAATCAATAAATGCAATCCACATCAATAGTTTAAATGAAAAATCGTGTGATAATATCAAGTGATGCAGAAGAACTTTCTAATTATATTCAATAGCCATTCATGATAACACCTCTCAGAAAACTAGGAATACAGGGAAACTTCATCAAAGTGGTGAATAACAGTAACAGAAAATCTATAGCTAATGTCATACTGAATAGGAAAACAATGGATATTTCATCACTTTAAAGAATAAGGATGTTGTCTCTTGCCACCTAACACCATCCTGGAAAGCCTAGCTAGAACAATGATATTAAGAAAGAAAAATAGAAGGCATACAAATTGTGAAAGAAGATATAAAATTATCTTTCTTTGAAGGTATTATGATTTCCTATACAGATTGTTCCCCTCAAATCAAGAAAAAGCATCTGGCACTAATAAGCAGCTGTAGGGAATTTGTATCATGCAAAAACAAGATACAAATTTTAATTGCTTTCTCATATAGAAGCAATTAATAATTGCATTCAATTCTTTATATATAATTTTGCATTTAATTCTTTAAAGAGAATTTTCAATATCACCAAAGATGAATGACGTTTTTAGGTATATGAATACTGGAATAATCACAGTATGCTGAATTGTACAAAATTCAGACAAAAGAGAATAAAGAGGATCTACTTAAATGGATAGTTTTTGTTGTTGTTCATGCATTGGAAGAATCAATATTATAAGAATTCAGTATTTTTAAAGTATAAATGGATTTAAAAACAAAAACAGATGGCAAATGATGAGTCAGATTTCTCACTATAGGAGTGGGAGTTAACAGAAAAGCAATGTGAGCAGACTGGCATGATCCATATGATAATGAGTTAAAGTTGAAAACATCAATATGAACTTATGTTTAGATAAATAGTGATATAGATGGTTACCCATGTAAACATGTATAGTTATGTTGTTTTAGTCAACTTTTATTTTGCTGCTGTGATTAAATGACCTGACAAGAACAATTTTAGGATGAAAACCTTATTTGAGTGCTCACAGGTTCAGATATCTCATTCCCTAGGTGGCCAGCTCCATTCCCTCAGGCTCAAGATGAGGCCAAACATCATGACATGAGTGTGGCAGAGGAAAGCAGCTCACATGATGGTCAGGAAGCAGAGAGAGAGACACTTCACTCACCAGATACAAATATATATATACCCCAAAGGCAGCCCCAATGAGCCACCTTCTCCAATCAGATACAACCTGCCTTCAGTTACTACTCAGTTAATCCCATCAGGGGTTAATTCACTGATTGTGTTAAACCTCTCATTACCCAATCATTTCACCTCTAATCTTCTTTCATTGTCTCGATTTGAGATTTGGGGGACACCTCACATTGAAACCATAACATATCTATAGATGAATGAGTTAGTATAAACACATATTTTCTTATTCTCTTAAAGTTGATAGCCCAGATGTGGCAACCCAGAAGAAATTAGCATACTTAGTACTCATATCTTAATTTCTAATAACATTCCCCAATAGAAGAAACCAGGGATCCTTGAAGAAATGAATGATTCTAGGACAGGAGTAGGAAATATACAAGATGAACCTGTTTTATACCTTACATCCAGAAAGTAAGGCAGTGCTCACTAAAATGGAACACACACACACACACACCTCATCATGAGAGAATGTCAAAGGGACACAGGAGCTAACCATTAGAGCTCCTAGTCCTCAGAGCAGCAGCAATTTGAGCAATAAAATAAAGTATCATTTTATTAAAACCCAAAGTATAAAATAAATATTCATGAATCCCCATATAACTAAATAATTGAATAAGTGCCTAAATGTAAGAGAAGAGACACATTTCCTCCCTAGAATAATTCCAAATAACATGTAAATATTCCACCCTGAAGGAGGCAGAGCAGAAGTCCCCATTCTTTAGTGTAACTATGCATCCTAAGGAGGTTATATACAGTAATTTTCTTTCAAAGAATATGTAGTAAAAAGGAGGAATACAAGTAAGTAACTTTACTCTGGAGAAAGCTGACAATACCCTACCTTAGCCATGTGATCAAGGTCAACATCAGAATTCATAAATAATATTGGTACTAAATACCTCAACTCCAGTCTAATCACAATAATAGTATCAGACAAATCTAGGAGACATTCTATAAAGTACCTGACCAATATTCCTCATAACACTGCCTTTGTAAACAAACAATGTCTGCTGGGCAGAGTGGTGCACACCTATAATCCCAGGAAGGATGAGGAAGAAGGATCCCAAGTTCAAAGCCAGCCTCAGCATCTTAGTGAGGCCTTAAGTAAATTAGAGATACCCTGTCTCAAAAAATAATAATAAAAATTCCTGGGAATGTGGCTCAGCGGTTAAGCACCCCTGGGTTCAATTCCTGGTATTAAAAAAAGAAAAAAGGAAAAAAAGAAAGAAAGCAAGCAAAGTATGTCCCATAAACTGTCACCACATATAGGACCCTCGAAGACATGACAAAATAACTTTTATTTGATATTTTGGATTGGATCCTAGAACAGATCAAGGACACTATGTGATAAGTAGAAAAATCTGAATAAAATATGAATTTTACTTCATAATAATAAAGTTTATATTGAATTTTTACTCTAAAAAGTATGATAATTATATAAAATGTTAATAATTTGGGAAACAGGGTACAGAGTATAAAGGAACTCTATAATATTGTTATGATTTCTTTGTAAATCTACAACTGCTCCAAAAATAAAGTTTAATAGTTCACTAAATCTCTGCCCAAAATATTAAGAATGAAAGGCACAACATTGCCATAGTCCTTTAAGATGCTAACAAAATGATAAAATGATATCATCAACTTTAGGTCAATACATTCAAGATTGAGATAAAACTTATAAATTTCTAAAAAACTATAAATAACAAAACATGACTCAAACTTAATTTAAAACTAAATAGCTGTATTATTATTTAAATACTTGCATTAGTAATAAAAAGCCCCCTCCATTAAAAGCTGCATGTGCAAAAATCTTCATTGGAAGTTCTAACAAATATTCAGGAAAGCAATCATTCTAGCATTATACAAATTATTATTTTCAATAATGGAAAAAGATGGAACAATTCCCAGCTCATTCTATGAGTCTAACAACACCTTGTTCACAAATTCTAGAAAAAGTTATATAAGGAAAACTGCACATGAATATCCTGCAAATGTATACATGCAGAGACTCAAAATATATGCAGCACAAAAAAATGACAATATATCTTAGATACAATAATTTTAATTATTGTCTTTGTATTGTACCATGTTACCATATCAAAAGGGTAATATCATATACTTGTCAAAATAAGTGTAGTGAGACCATTTCTTAAAATTAATCATGAGTTATTAATTAAAGTACTTAGTCAGACTTTAATAAGAAAAGTTCTTGTATCTGAAAACTGACAGCAACAACAAAGAAACAAAAATTACACTGGACAGTTTTCATCTGAAATCTAGCACAAGAATCACACTACTATCACTTCAATTTAACATTTGTACTGAGATCCTTGCCAACTTGGTAGTTATATTCATTCATTAGATGAAAACAAGAAATTATATGTATATTTTAAGATTATGAATATAAAATACAAAATAATCTCGAGATAAATTATTAGAATAAGCAAGTTAAACAAATTATACATCCTCCCTCCCCCTTTTCCCTTTTGTCTACTCTACTGGTATTCCATTTGATGATTTATTTAGTTAGGGTATTATAAATATATGTAAGGTGAAATTCACTGTAATATACTCATATATGTACATAGAACAGTTTGATCAGATTCATTCCACCATTCCTTTTTTCATCCTTCCTTCCTTCCCCTTTCCTCTACTCCACTGATTGCATTTCTATTTTCATGGGATTCCTCATCTTCCATTTATTCCCCTTATTTTGTTCTAGCTTCTGCATATGAGAAGAAACATTCAACTGGTCACTTTCCAAGTTTGATTTATTTCATTTAGCACAATGCTCTCCAGTTCTATCCATTTATCAGCAAATGTCATAGTTTTACTCTTCTTTTATACTTGAGTAAAATTCCATGACACACACACACATATATATATATATATATATATATATATATATATACACATATATATATATACTCACACACATATATATAATATATATTTTCTTTATCTATTCACTTATTGATGGACACCTGGACTGGTACCATAACTTGGCTATTGTGAATTGTGCTTCTGTAAACACTGATATGCCTGTATCACGATATTATGCTTAGTTTACTTATTTAGGATATGCCAAGGAGTGGTGTTCCTTGGTCATATGAAGTTTCTATGCCTAGTATTTTGAGGAATCTCCATATTGCTTTCCAAAGTGTTTGTATGAATTTGCAGTTCCACCAACAATGTACGATTAAAACTTTATCACCTACATCCTCACCAGCATTTATTATTATTTGTATTTGTGATGATTGCCATTCTAATTGGAGTGAGATGAAAGCTCAATATAGTTTTTATTTGCATTTCCCTAATTGCTTGGGATGTTGAACCATTTATAAATATATACAAATATGTATATATTTTTGACCATTTGTATTTTTGTATTTCCTCTTTTGAGAATTGTCTGTTTAGTTCTTTTGCCCATTTATTGTTTTTCAAAATTTTATTTTTTGTAATTAGTTGTAAGTGACAGTAGAAAGCATTTATACATTTCGATAGATCATACATAAATGGAGTGTAATCCCTCAATTTTTTTGATTATACATATTGCAGGATCACATTGGTCATGCAGTCATACACATACATGAGGTAATAATGTTTGCGTTACTCTATTTTTTGAAGTTTTTTGATTTTTTTAATATATTCTGGATCTTAATCCCTTGTTGGAGAAGTAGCTGGAAAAGATTTTCTCTCATTCCATAGGTTGCTCTTCCTCCAATATATTCTATGAAGCCAATGTAGCCCTGATAACAAAACCAGTTAAAGATACATTAAAGAAAGAACACCTCAGACCAATATCCATGATGAACTAGTAAACCACATCCAAAAACACTTTAAGAAGATTGTACATCATGATCAAGTGGGTTTCATTCCAAGGATGCAAGATTGGTTCAACATTAAGAAATCAATAAATGTAATTCACCACATAAATATACTTATGGAAAATAACCATTTGATCATTTCAGTAAGTGCAGAAAAGGCCTTTGCTACAATCCAGAATCCATTCATGTTTAAAATGTTCTAGAAACTAGGGATGGAAGGAACTTAACCTCAACATGATAAAGGTTATGTATGACAAATCCAAAGTCACCATCACACTGAATGGAGAAAAAGTGAAAGCATTTTCTCTAAAATCAGGAATAAGACAAGGATGTCCACTCTCACAATTCCTGTTCAATATAGTTCTTGAAATTCTAGTAAGAGCAATTTTGCAAGAGAAAGAAATTAAAAGGATACAAATAAAACAAGAGGAAGTCGAACTGTTTTCTGATGACACAAGACTATCTAGAAGACCCAAAAAACAACAGAAGATTTCTAGAGCTGATAAATGAAAAGAACAAAGTAGCAGGATATAATATCAACATTCATAAATTGATAGCTTTCTTTTTCTCCAATCATGTGATCTTTTGAAACATGTAAGTGCCATGTTTTTGCTTTTTTGGTTTATTTTTTGCTTTTTGTTAAGTATAGTGCTTAAGTATCATCTAGCCTTCCTAAATTAAAGAATGATGTGATGTGCCTCATGGAGAAAATACAAGTGGTAGATAATTTGCTTTGAGGCATAAGTATAATGATGCTGATTACTAAGTTCAATATTGATGAATTAATGAGATGGTGTATCCAGAGAATGGAAGAAAATTTGCCAATTTTTAGGTGAGGGTATTCCAAAAAGGGCTAAGGAAAAGTTATGGTGTGTGTTAAAACTATGGAAAAGATGAAAAAGTGGCTCAATTTTTGGAATTATAAGATAATGACCAACTAATAAAAGTCTGGAATTATCTTGGAATTATAGATAATGACCAACTAATAAAAGTCTGGTTGATAGCAATGTTGTGATGCTGAAATCTGAAGAAATTCACAGTAATTTTACCTAGGGGCAAGAAAATATTAAGCCCTTATCTACAAGTGCAGGCTTCTTGGAAGGGGTTAAATGGCAATAAAATGTGAAAAACATTAAAATTGTCAGTGAGGTAATTTCTGCAGATCAGGAGTCTGCAAAAGACAATTTAAAGAACAAGTGTTATGTAGGAAAAGGGGAAATTCAAAGAGCAGGTTTCCAACACTGATGAGACTGGCTTGTTTTTCAAAGATATTGGTGAATCAACCTACACAATGCAAATGGCATTTCAGTTGCTCAAAATGTGATGAGAGACTAACAGGAACCTAACTGCATTTTCAGTATTCACTAATTTGGTGATACTGTTGATTTTGCAGTCACAACTACCAAGAATAATGAATGTATATGTATGCTACCAAGTAACAAGGAAAAGATAACTCTATAAAAAATGCCAAAGTTTTGAATAATACCTTAAAAGCAGAGGAATTTCATATGCTTAAGAAATATGTGAAGTGTTGTTCAACCTTATAGGTAATAAAAAAAGTGAATTAAAACCACAGTTCAAGATCATTGCTTACATTCCAGATTGGCAACATTTTAGAAATCTGATAATATCCAGTGATGAAAAGGACATTTGGAAACAAAGAGAAATTCTAATACTCTACTGGTGGGAGTGTGCACTTTGGAAAATGGTTGAAAATTATCTAATACCATTGAAGACATACACACTCTGTGGCACTGTGATTCTACTCTTAAATAAATGGCATAGAAAAGTCTTTGTATATGTGTGCAAGGAGATATTGAAAAGAATTCTCAGAGAATTACTGTTCCTAGTAGCCCAAGGTAGAAATAATCCATAGGCACATTATTGGTGAATTTAATAACATGTGGCATTTTATTCTCATCATTAGAATAAGAACTCTAAATATGGGGGAATATACCCATATTTTCTGAAATGATAATCATCCTCAGGTGTTTTTATAACTATGGAAGTTGTCAGAGCTTAGAGTAAACTCCAGAAAATGACAGTGCATTTCTCTGTGGGAGTGTGGAGATCTTTCCAACCAGATTTGTTATATTTTTAAAAGTAAAACAATTTTCATTCTCACACTTAAGACCTCATGCAACATATGTTAGTGTATTAGCATATTAAAATCTATAAAAAGCTAAGAAACCATTACTTCTAAATTAATGGGAATGTCATTTAATTCATTTTTCATTTTCCTCTTTGATTAAATGGTGATGAATTCAACACCATAATGTAGAAACTTATTAGCAAACAAAAGAGTACCTAAATAATAGTGGGGCTGCCATATAGCATTATCTTCCCTCACAATAATAACAAAATATCTGAAAATGAACAGTTGCAGGTACTGTTTTACACAATCAACAAAAACTTATGGAAACAAAAGTTCTTCTAACTTTGTGTCAACGTGATTATCACGCAGTTGTGAGATACTCCTGTACTTCTAGGCATCATATTATATGACCCAACTAGAAAAGAGGAATAAGAGAAAGAGGCTACACCAACTATTTATGCTCCTCTTTTCATCAGTAATCAAAAATATTTCTCAGAATGCTATTAGATTTTTCCTTCTTTCATCTTTTTGGCCAGAATTATACCCCAGGGCCAGCCTTAGGTGCAAGAAAAATACTGGAGAAACAATTCATCCTGCCTCTGGAGTAGAAGAAAAAAGAGAAGGAGTTAAAAATGAACATTATACAAGCCTATACAACACTGGGTACACTCACACTATATACCTCATAGCATTTGTGTGAGGATCAATTCTGCTGTCATGTCACATTTGAAAATTTTTCAAACTTGCAATGTGCTAAACAAATGTAAGGAATTATTGTGTTTGTCTTCTGGAACTAATAACTTTTGAGGTATTTTACTGAATTTGAATTATGATTCAAGGATTAAGTACTAAAAAGAGGGTCTTATATGCAAACATCAAACTAGCTCATTAAACCTATCCATTTTAACATATTTTGAACATTAGCTAGCATCTGCTTTTTATTACAGTTTGAGGTTTTTCTCAGGAGAGAATATCTCAACTTAATGATCCAATATGAAAAATCCGTATCCTTTCTGAGAGATGAATCTGGAAAGGTTGTCATATTATTTATCTCTGACTAAAGTTTCTACTGTGGATAGATGGAAGGCAAAGAGAAAATATTCCCTATAGAAATAGGCAAGAGAAAACTGATATTGATTTTTTGCAAAATAAATTCAGAGTAACTCTCACAGGCTATGGGTGTATCTAGGTCAAAGGGAAAAAAATAAGACTCAAATATTTTGCTGACAGATAAGAAGAAATAGTTATTTCTTACACATGATTATTAAATGGATTCAGAACCTTTTTTATTATATCAAAGTTTATTTCAGCCACATAGAAACTGTACACATATGTAAGCAAAATGCAGGAAAATAACTTTGATAACACTATGCATTTAGATAAGCTTTCCATAAGAAACTCATGGTTGAATTAACTTTGAAATAAAAAAAAACACTTATCCAGAATTCTAATCATTTAAAAGTTATAGGCACTTCACATGTGATTCTGTGGCCCAACACAGTTTAGTTGGGTTACGCAGAGCTTGCTTCTCTCTTTAAACTGTGAAACCCTTAGAATATCACGTGGGCACTCTTGAAGCTATCAAAATAGTTCCTTTGGTATTAGCCAAACTACTAATTTAACAATCTCAACACTGGAATTCGATGGGCAAGAAATCAATATATCTTTATTAGCCAAAAAACATAATAAAGGTAGATAAAACATCTTTGACCCTTTAGTCAGTCAAACAAGCTCTATGAAGCACTGCCATAGCCAGGCTTTATGAAAAGCACCAGGAATATAATGGAAAACAAAAAGATACAACTACTGTTATGGTAGACATAGTCGAGGACCTGTTAAAAACACATAGTTAAACGAGGTCATTCTAAAGTGTTTAACACAATATCTGAAATATAGTAATATTCGACAACTATAAACTACTACTACTATTGATAAAACAAGTATTTTTAAAAAAGCAAGCAAAGGACCATGCAAGCATAGTATAGAACTAAATCTATTTTGGAGAGGTCAGAAAATACTTCCCAGAGATATGCTATTTAAACTGAGCTCTGAAGGGTACGTATTAACTGAGAAGACATACAGTGTATTTTCTAAAATGCCATTGCTCTGTTCACTAATCTCTAAAAATTACCTCACAATTTATTTGCTGATGGCTTTGCTCAAATCAATATCCCCCATTAGAGTAATCTTCTTTCAGTTTTCCACTAATTCTGATCTCATTTTCTTCAAAGTCTACCTTTTAGAGCTAAACAACTGAAACTGTTGATTTATTCTGCAAGACTCTGCCGTCTTTCCAAAAAGTAATGTTTGTTTTTAATCATCTGTTATCTGGGAACTAAGAGATCTGAGAGTGTTTAGAATAATGGTTGAAAACACTCTAAAGTCAGTCTGGATTGGTTTGCATCCCTATTTATTAGCAATTCAACCCCAGAAAAGTGACATAATCCCTATGTTCCAGATTCATAACTCATATCAGGATAATAATAGTAATATATCCCATAGGGTTGTTGTTTGGATTAAATGAATTAAACATACATAGCACAGTAAGTCCTCAATAATTATGTTTCTAGTATTAAACACCAGAATCTAAGCATATAAAAGACTGTCTTGTCCATACTTCCATTGAATAATCCCAGAATAGTTTTGGGGAAAATAGTAAAAATTAATTTATGAGCTATGAACAGTATCCAATCACATTTTGATAGAGTCCACCTATATTATAGAGATACTGGAAAGTTAAATGTGTGTGTGTATGTGTGTGTGTGTGTGTGTGTGTATTCCTGTAAATTGATCAATTTCATCACAACAGCTTAAATATTCAGCTGAACTTCTACCAAACTCAAATGGTTGAGAGGACAAAAATATTGACTTTTGTGGATCATCATGGACAAGGGTCTGTGAAACCCAGTAACACCAGAGACTTTCAGTTGGAAACTGCATTAGTTTTTCATCACTGTGACCAAAATGCCTGACACAAACAAATAAGAGGAGAAAAGTATATTTGGGAGTCACAGTTTTTGAAGTTCTGGCTATGGATACCCAATTCCACCGCTTTGGGCCTGAGGTGAGGCAGAATATCATGGTGGAAAGGTGTGGGGGAAGAATGTTACTCAGTTCATGGTACCAGGAAGCAAAGAGAGCTGATCGAGCTGGAGGAGCCAGTACAATGTACAATCACCAAGGAAATGCCTCCAGTGACTGACTTCTCTCACCTACCGACAGTTTTCATCCTGTAGTCTATTCAAATTATTAACCAAATGGATTAATCCACTGATGAATTTACCGCTCTCATAATCTAATCTTCTCTGAACAGTACTACATTTCCTAACATCTGAACACTTTGGAGAATATTTTTTGATAAAAATCATAACAGAAATGAAAGAAACTCTTCCTGAAGGATAAGGAAGAGCTGGAAATATAGCATTCTCATTTAAACTGAAGCCCAATTTTAAATTACTCAATCTGATTGGATGAAATTTCCTGATATGTGATTAAATAATTGTCAAAGGAAAAGTAAATGCTTCCAAATAAAATAGCATCACAAAATATTTTAAATTTTTGTACACTTTTTTCAGAAAGGTGCACACAAAGTGAAATACAATCTATAGAAGCATTCGTACCATATGCAATGAAATCTTTTACTCCTTTAGATTCTTTTTTCCCTTAAAAATCAAATAACAACACACTTGTATTAATGTTACAACTCACAAGTAGCTCACAACTTACACTTTCAAAAACACTAATCTATCTGTACTCTGTGTAAACTGGAAAATAATTTGTTGAAAAGTATGTATGGTATCATTCTCTATTTTACCAAGTAACAATATAGCAATGTTACTCTACATATGTCAAGTACATATTTTTGAGATTATAGTATACATATGTAAGATGCTACATCAGTGGAGCTAGGGGAAGATGCACAGAACCTAAGTATACATCTTATTGTAACTCCTTGTGTATGTATAATTATCTAAAAATAGGTTTAAAATTTTTGAAAATCCATAAAAATGAAAGCTTATTAATTTTCACATTCATGTTTTATTTTCATCTTGGAAATTCTGAATTATAAATACAATGCAGTAAATAGTAGGTTAAAAGTTAATTAGTACTTTGTAATATGTGTTCATCTTTTTCACTATTTAAAATAATGATATATTAAATATGCTGATATATAGATTAAAAGTAAAAAAAAATTATTAAACATAAAACTTTTCCCACCATTAAAATAAAACAATGCTTTATGCTCCTATTCTTACTCCATTTTCTGTTGCTATAACAAAACACCTGAGACTAGATAGGGTAATATATAAATTGTCACAGTTCTGGAAGCTTATAAGTTAAAGATTGTGTTACCTCATCTGGTGAGCATTTAGCCCTACATTAAATCATGGTGAAAGGGAAAAGGCAATCAGGTGTCTGTGGAACAGAGGTGTCACAGGAAAGAGGAAGCAAGAGAAAGTCTAGGTAGTCACTACTACTACTCTTGAGAGAACTAATCCACTCCTGTGAAGACTAATCCAATCTTGGGAGAAAGACAGCCCTGTTAAAGGCCCAACCTTTCAATGTCACTCAGTATGCTGTCACCCCAATATCAACATGAATTTTCACAGGGACAAACCATATCAAAACCATAGTATTTTATTACTAAAAGTTGAAAAATGATTTATTCTTAAATCCTTGGCATGTAGAGTATTACATCATTATTTTCATAGAAAATATTGTGAGTTTTAAGTGTTGGGTGATTGTTAGGGCAAAGCTTTACAATTCAATAAGAAATCCACTTCAATATTTATCCCTGCCGGTCGTGGTGGTGCACGCCTGTAATCTAAGCACTCAGGAGGCTGAGGCAGGAGGATTGTGAGTTCAAAGTCAGCTTTAGCAACTTAGCGAGGCGCTAAGCAACTCAGTGAGACTCTGTCTCTAAATAAAACACAAAATAGGGCTGGGGATGTGGCTTAGTGGCTGAGTGTCCCTGGGTTCAATCCCCAGTACCAAAAAAATATATATATATTCATCCCTAAATAGAGGTAAACATCCACGATTTTAAAAATTCATATAAAAAAATTCATATCAAGAAAAATGTAAACTCTTTATCTGGCTTGGAAAATAGTCAAAAGAGAATTTAATCATATCAAGAGTAGGATCTCCATTTCTAAGTCAAAAAAGGCAATAGAAACAAAACACAATCATAATAGTAAATGTGCCCCAAATTCCTAGCAATAGACTGAGGTTATTTCTTTATTTTAGGAGGATTCAGAAATTCTTATTGAATTATGGAAAAAGGTAAATTTGATTAATAGTCAATTGAACATATCATAAAAAGAGAAAACTGTTAGAAAGATTTTATACTTTTGTTAATGTATGTATCCCAGAATTAAAAGCCTAATATGACACTTTCATACATGTGAGAAACAGATGTTTATCTCATTATCTAAGAGTAAATGTTTGAGTGCTTTTTGAATTTGTAAATAGCGTTCATAGCAAATAGTTGAAGCAGCAGGCACTCATCACTATTATAATGGTATAGTAATGAAAACTTTGAGCTGCTGGTTCAAATATTGAAATAGAAATCATTAAAACTTGAGAGTTAAATGATCTTTAAAAAGTACGAATTTGACAGAAATATATGTTTGTACCTACAATGTCAGTTTATAACATGTTCAAGTGCACTGAGCAAAATTTGCACTGATAAAATTTGGATTTTATAACAAATGATTAATTTTACCATGATGGAGGTTCATGGTAAATTACTTAATGAAAGAGATGTGCAAGTGAGATTAATCTCACTTGGTAAAAAAAGAAAATGGTACATCCCACAGAAGTATACATTTCTGTGTGTATGTGTTTGTGTGTGTGTGTGTGTGTGTGTGTAAATAAAATTTGAACTTCTTTGCCCACAGATAGATATGAGGGGGCATATACTAATTTGCTAAAATCAGTTACCTAATGAGTGAATAAGTAGAGAATGTGCAAAGAAAAATTATTACCCTTTACCCTTTCTGCATCATCTCTCAATTGAAAGGATCAAGTATCTTTGTTTTAAATATATATACTCACGATTTACTTTAAAAAATATTTTACAAATAGGACAAATATCTAAGTCAAGTTTGCTTAATTCTTTTTTACCTTTCAGGCAGTAAGCAGTGTTTACATGTGGATCATACTATTAATCTCATAAAAATCTGGGATACAGAAGTTACAATTAAATCTGCTTAATAGTTTAAGGAGTACTACATGAAACAATGTAAGATAAAATAATTTAATAAGAGTAGAAGTAAATTTGAAAATATCAATGTTCATGCATTTACATTTACTTTGAAGATCTTCTCTTAAAGACTTATTACATTGTGAAGAAGAATGAGGAAATATATGGAGCAAGCTGTTCAAAGTGAGATGTTAATAAAGAATTCTAAATGGGAGTCCTTTGGAAGTGAAATTTTAATTCTTCTAATTTTAATAATAAACATGATGATTAATACTTTTTAAAAGAGAGTATATGCCAGCCATGGTCCTGCTGTGCAACAATTATTGAAAAGAAAAGGTATCATACACTAGGTATCATAGGCTAGTTATCACCTCTGTATGTGAGAACTAAACAAATCGATCAAGTATTATAGGATAGTATAACCACTACATGCCAAAAATTTCCCTTATCTATTTTATGATAATTTTCCTTAAAATTAAATACTGAGAAAACTAATGATAGTGTAACATTAATATAATTCACTTAATGCTTATGTATATATCTGGTGCATAGTGCCTATAGGTGCATTATCTCACTTGAGCCTCATAACAATCCTCTGATAGAAATCTTAATTTTACATCACAGGTATGTTATAATGATCCAAAAAGTGTATATTCTTTCTTTGGTATATAGACCCTGTGAAGAGAAATAAAAACATGGGAACATTTGATTCCACACCAATATACAAATTTAAATACGACATCATGATTTGCTTTTATTTATACACTTGCTCATCGGGATACATAATTTAAAAATTTCTCCTGAAAGTTAATATTAACTCTCCTGATCCCTCATGTTGCTCTGTTTCACTATCCCCATTGAGTTATAGGATAAGGATATAGTTATAGGCAAATTCCATAAACTCCCTTTACAAATCATTCTTAACTGATTATCTGAAAGCTCGGTGTTGATCAGTCCAACCAAAAGACAGCATTGCAGTCAGTGAGAACAATGCACTGCAGAATGTATATAATATGAACCACGTTTTCAGAGGCTGCCAAGTCCAAAGCTTATGGCCCGATTTTGCAGAAACAGAAGGATAAATGCTTTTTTCACTATATTTGATTTTGTACCAAAATATACCTTTAAAATGCAATTTTGGAATATTATACATTGCTCTGAATGTGGGAAATACTGGTAAATAAAATACACAAGGTAACCAATATGGGTTAAAGAAATATGAAATGAAGGGTCAGTGTCTGGAGACATTATTTGTGTTTTCACTATTATGTTTTGTTGTTTTTTATCACTAGTAATGGTAAAAAATAATTAATAATATTAAGAAAACTCATATGGGAAAAATGCTAAAGATGCAATGCAGCAGTTATTTGCTATGCTCTTGCAAACAAGAAAAATAGTAATACTGATAATCATTAATACTTAATGTTTACTTATACATCTGGCTGAGTGCTTGTAGTGCTTCTATATAGATTATACAACTTGGACATCATGGTAAATTTATGTTATAAAATATAATGAATTGCATATCACAGAATTGTCATGATAATCTTGTAAAACAATATTTGTAAGCACCCTGATGAAACCTCAGATGTAACAACAGAAATATAAATGGTTTTGTCACATAATTAAATTTAATTAAAATACACAATTTAATTGTCATATTTGATTTCTTATTTAGAAATCATTTTTCTGTCAGATATACAATTGGACTAGGTTGTTGGAATCTCTGAAACAAAAGTCCTGTTTAACTTATGTCATTGGATTATTCATGAAACATTCTTATTATGATAGGATAGTGTATAGTTTAGTTTTAATATCTCAACACTCCAAACATATTAATATTATTCTTCTAAAAAGTCCCATGAAAATTCTTGAGAAAATCAATAGTATACTTTGGAAAGAGAAACAGTATTTAGGGAACTTAATTCAAATAACAGCTTTCCTATGTATTACCAATAAATTAAAAGTAATTTATAAAAGAAATCCCAAAAGGAAGAAAAATGAAATATGCTAATGGATAGATTTCCACATACGAAATTTCCTGACTATAGGTAAATAGTGTTCAATGTGTGTGGAGGGCGGTTGTCACACATGCAATAGATCTCGGATAGGAAAATAATTTGCTGAAAAATAGTTAATTGCAATTTGAGAGTGATTTTATTTTTCAGATGGTGGATATATTGTTGTTACATTCCCTACTCAAGAAAAAGTAGGACTGCATATGCAAAATCGAATAATGTCAATGAACAATATATGATACTTTGAACAGTTCTATAAAGCTATAATAAAAAAACAAAGAAAACCCATAGCACAAATTACCATGAGAAAATACAACAGTTGCAACTAATTTTTCACTATTTACTGAATGCATTATATACATTTTAAATGTTATATCTTAAAATATCTAGGCAAATATTTTCTGATCTAGAGATACATCCACAGTAATTTGTTGAATGAGAAACATAAGTAGCAGATGCACTTTCTTTTGTGAAAGAAAGTCAAGGAAAAGGTTGAACAAATAAAATCTTTATGCTTATATACTATGTGTGATTATCCCTTCTTTTTCTACAGGCAGGAAATAACAAGAAGAAATTCTCACATGCTATTATTAAACATTAAATCTGGGCTTGTGCTAAAATTTAAAATTTAAATTTATTGAAAATATCAGGTGATGATTTGTATTGCAACTCAGCCAATTCATTACTTATCAAATGCACAATGTGAAAACAATAAGGATTTAGAACAGTTTATTACAACAGTGTGGTGCTTTAAAGTAGACAATATATTTTAGATCATTTCTTAATACCAGAATTTTAAAAAAAGTTATATGAAACACAATTTACCCATACCACATGTGTTGAAAACTTCTATTACAAGAAGCTATCTGAACCAAGTTAATTGGTTTCTTGACCCAAGGAATGGGACACTGAAATAGAGCAATTATGGGTATTAAGATAGAAGCCTAATGGAGAAAACGTATACAGAATGTTCTAGCATTTTTAGTAGCAAAACAATCATAATAAAATAGCAATATTTTTGATGAGTTTTTAGTATACAGTTTTGTCACTAAAATGCAGTTATATTGTGAAATGAATTTGAGGAAGGAGTCTATTAAATTTTTTATTATATAGATTTACCCAATGATACTAATGAGACTGAGAAAGCACTAGTTTTACTGAAAATCAATAGAGGTTATATATATTGAGTGGGAAATAAATGTAGATCACCTAATGTTAAAAATCCTGTTTCTCTAATATTAAAACAAGATAATCATACCATATGTTAATAAATATTTATATTTATATATACATTGGGTAGAATTCTTGTTTATTTAATGTAGATTATTTCATCAACTACTCACAACCAACATACAGCAGGTAAGCTATAATTTTGTACTACTAGTTTGACATCAGCATGAGTAAGAAAACATGAAAACAATTGTGAGCTACTAGGAAACATTAAAATACACAATTATTAAACAGATCCTTCAATTCTCTAACAAAGTGCATTTTTAAAGAAATTTTGATCTTGTATATAAAGCATGCAAGCATTTAATAATTTGAGTAAGTTTTCTTATACCAAAGTCTCAAACTTGTTTGACATTGAGGTAATTGTCAAGGCAATTCCAGATGAGCTGGCATCAAAGGCACTCAAAATTTATTTTGTGAGAACCTGGATTTTAAAATACAGGAATGTATCCAAGGTTTAAGAGGCACAAGTTGAGCATAAGTCCAAAATAAGTACTACCTGAATTGTATGGGAGAAGAACATTTGACACATTCTTTTATGAGAATGTATTAGGGATTTTAAAATTTGTGATTCATGAAAAAGAGAGCTATCTTATCCAACTAGAAGGATCCAGAAATTCCTGTTAAAAAATTGAGAAATTGTAGTTTGTTCAGGAAGGAGGAAGATAAACAATAAATAATTGTCCTAATTACCAAAATTAACATCAATAGTGAACACAGAAAAATAAAAAGAATGAGAGATGAAATCTAAATTTATATGGAATAAACCTAAATATTTTCAAGGAAGTTCATGATGAAAAACAACTTTCAGAGATATGAAAAAAATTTGAGTAATAATGATAAACACACATGAAAAGAAAATTGCAATCTTATAAAACTGTTAATAGGTCATGAATTATGTTATAGTCATATTGGAATTAAATATTAGAATGTAATGTAACATAATTTTTGGCATATTTGAAAAAATGAGGTGTTACTAATTTCCAAAAATAAATCAGTCCTATATAATATGAAATCAATGGATAAGTAGACTAGGAACATTTGAATTACAAAATCCTTATTATTACAATGCCATAATATAATTTAGGCAACTGCAGTTGGTTCATTCATTGACAAAAATTAATCACACTTTGAGAATTAGCTATTAACCAAAGATGGTATTTCACAAAAAATTCATAAATAAATCTACTCTCAATTTAAAATGTATATCCAAATTCAGCCCACACAGGTTTAAGTTTAAAATTCCTAATTTTAAAATATTTTAAACATTAATTCATTAAGTAATCTGAGTTGGATGTCCATGATGTACCTATTGTTCATAATTCAATGTAAATGCATATTTATACAATATTTCGATTGTAAAAAAATTCCAAATACCTTAGAGTTTATGTGTGTTTATGCATGTGTGCACTTTGTATAGACTAGCATTTTGTGCACAAAGTAAAATAGGGAAGAGATGCACTAAGCTATTAACATTTTTTATAAAGGACTGGACAAATATATAGTATAATGGAAAATCTTTAAATATTTGCTATCATTCAATTTTTTGTTTATGTGTCATTACACTATTTACTGTTAAAAATGAGTAAATATCCCTAATTATAAAAACTACAATTAAAAAGTAAATGCATTGCTATTTAGGTCTATCCCTAAAAATAATAAGAAATGAAAATAACATTTTTACTAAAGGCTTCTGATAGCACATGTAGAATCTATTAAAATTAACCAGATAATTGACCTCCAATTTTGATAATTAGCATATATATCATCATGTCTGATTTGTTTTCAATAAAAAACACTAAGAGATATCTTGCTTACACATACAGGTGTATGTGTTTTTAAGTTTTTTTGCGGAGAGAAAACAATTACAATATACCACAAGCTTATAATTTCTTATCAAAAATGCAATTCCAATTAAAATCCCAATGAAGGACCACATAGAAATAGAGCAAGCAATCATGAAATTCATTTGGAGGAATAAGAGACCCAGAATAGCTAAAGCAATCCTTAGCAAGAAGAGCAAAGCAGGGGGTATCACAATACTAGACCTTCAAATATAGTACAGAGCAATAGTAACGAAAACAGCATGGTATTGGCACCAAAGTAGACAGGTAGATCAATGGTACAGAATAGAGGACACAGAGACAAACCCACATAAATACAGGTATCTCATACTTGACAAAGGAGCCAAAAACATACAATGGAGAAAAGACAGCCTCTTCAACAAATGGTGCTGGGAAAATTGGAAATCCATATGCAGCAAAATGAAACGAAACCCATATCTCTCACCCTGTACAAAACTCAACTCAAAATGGATCAAGGACCTAGAAATCAGACCAGAGACTCTGCACCTAATAGAAGAGAAAATAGGTCCAAATCTTCATCACGTTGGCCTAGGACCAGATTTCCTTAACCTGACTCCCAAAGCGCAAGAAATAAAAGCAGGAATCAATGATTGGGATAGAGTCAAACTAAAAAGCTTCTTCTCAGCAAAGGAAACAATCAGCAATGTGAAGAGAGAGCCTTCAGAGTGGGAGAAAATTTTTGCCACACACACTTCAGATAGAGTACTAATCTCCAGAATCTACAAAGTACTCAAAAATCTTTACACCAAGAACACTAATAACCCAATCAATAAATGGGCCAAGGAAATGAACAGACACTTTACAGAGGAAGATCTACAAGCAGTCAACAGACATATGAAAAAATGTTCAACATCCCTAGTTATAAGAGAAATGCAAATCAAAACTACCTTAAGATCCTTAAGATTTCATCTTACCCCAATTAGAAAGTCTTTTATTAAGAATACAGGCAACAACAGGTGTTGGCAAGGATTTGGGAAAAGGGTACACTCATACATTGCTGGTTGGAGTGCAAGTTGGTGCAGGCACTCTGGAAAACAGTGTGGAGATTCCTTAGAAAACTTGGAATGGATCCACCATTTGACCCTGCTATCCCATTCCTTGGCCTATACCCAAAGGACTTAAAATCAGATTACTACAGTGATGCAGCCACATCAATGTTCATAGCTGCTCAATTCACAATAGCTAGATTGTGGAACCAACCTAGATGCCCTTCAATAGATGAATGGATAAAGAAACTGTGGTATATATACACAATGGAATATTATTCAGCCATAAAGAAGAATAAAATTATGGCATTTGTAGGTAAATGGATGATGTTGGAGACTGTTATGCTAAGCGAGATCAGCCAATCCCAAAAATCCAAAGGCCAAATGGTCTCTCTGATAAATGAATGATGATGCATAATGCGGGGGGGAAGGGTGGCAAGAATGGAGGAAGGATAGATAGCATAGAGGGACGGGAGGGGTGGGGTCGGGGTGGGGGTTAATAATAACAGAATGTGTGACAGACATCATTGCCCTGTGTACATGTATAAATGCACAGATGGGGTGACTCTACTTTGTGTACAACCAGAAAAACAACAGCTGTACTCCATTTGTGTTCAATGAATCAATAAGCAAATTAAAAAAAAAATTTGATACTTGGACCAAAGCTAATCCAAAAAAAAAAGAAAAGAAAAAGTAAAAGAACACAAAAAGTTTAAAAAATCAGGATTCAGCAAATTTTCAAAATACTGAATAGATGAAAATGTTATTTTATTTTTAATTTAAAAAGTTTGATTTTTGTATATGTACTAAATATTAGGAACTGTGGACAGTCTTCCTGCCAGTGAGGTGGCTTGTAAAAGTGTGTGATTGGGGTGGTAAAATTTCCTTTTAGGAATCTGGAATCAAAATAAAAATAATGTGCATTTATTTGCAAAAAAAAAAAAAAATGCTATGAGTGGCTGGGATACAGCTCAGTTGGTAGAGTGCTTGCCTGTCAAGCACAAGGCACTGGATTGAATCCACAGCACCACAAAAAAAAAAAAAAAAAAAAAAATAGAAAAAAAGAAAAAAAGGTGTATGAGGCAAGGGTGGTTCATGTTGGGAAAGGACAACTGAAGGGTGGTTCATGTTGAGAAAGGACAACTGCTAACATTTTAAAATTAACAGTTACAATTATATTTATTTACTGTGTGCAACATGATGTTTTGATTTTTACTTTGTTGAATGACTAAATCTAGCTAATTAACATGTATACTACCTGCCATAGTTTTTTGTGGTGACAACATTATATACACTTAGCATTTATCCTGAATACATTATTAAATATAGGCACATTGTTGTACAATAGATCTCTTGAATTTATTCTTCATAATATCTCATGATCTCTCTGATGTGAATTTTAACAAGTTGATTTCATGAGATCTGAGAGTAGAATGGTGGCTACCATTGTGAAAGGTACTTCTGGGAGGGAGTTGGATAAATGTTGGTCAAAGGATATAAAATCGCATTTTTTTATAAGCTTCAGCACACAAACCATGGATTTGTTTGTATATGTCCTGAGTAGACATCCCTGGTTTGTTCTCAATCTCAGGTGGAAAGCTTTGTCCACATTATGTATTTTTGTTAGCTGTGTTTTTCTGTTTATACCAATCATTGCTATTCATGATTTTTGCCTGCACCTTATCAGTAAACTTCTTGGTTTTTTGCTCACTGTGTAGTGGCCTGATGTTGGGAGGCTTTCTCTCGTCCTAGTACAATGTCCTAGAAGCAGGCGCACTATCACTGGGTGTTATGGACTGGCCTTCTCCAGCAATTTTGCCTCTACCCTGGCTAAAGGAAATCTCTAATGATCTGTAGCCAGGTTATTGTTCTGTCCTCCCAAAGGTAGAGAAAATATTACTTATGGCCAGTTTCATTCAGTCTTATTCCATGCTCTGGGTAAAATGAGACTTGTTGAGTTCATCCAGAAGTTTAAAACATTTGGTCCACGATGCAGAATATTTTGGTCAGGGTTTCATGACTTAGCAATTGGCAGTTCACTTCCTCCAACCCTTCCCCAGGCTTTCTCATGCCCTTCGTGGTAATTACCTTGCAAATATTGCCAAATGTCTCCCAGAGTTTCCATCCCCTCAACTAGCCTATATTGTCTTCAGAGTTTTGTTAAACAATTAGGTATTTCTCACCTGCTCATCAAACATAATGCTAGAAATTCCATCCAGCACAAAAAGTAAAAAAAAAAAAAAAAAAATTAAGCAATGTCATACAAATTGGATAGGAAAAAATAAAACTGCTGTTATTTGCAGATAGCATAGTTTTTCATGTGGAAAATCCAAAAGAAGTCAAATGAACTCCTAAAACTAATTTAAAAATTCAGCTAGATTGCAAGATATAAGATCAAAATTGTGCTTTCTCAATTTACCACACTGTTCAACCTGGTATATAATGTTTGGCACTACCACTAACTCTTTTGGGGGGTCTGCATTTTGTTAAGACGGTCTCCCCAAATCTATTTTTCTCCTTTTAATCTGTTTTATGTCAATTTAATTCTCATTATCAACTGGAAACATAAAGAGAATAAAGTTTGGCCTCCTCAACACTCGTGTAGGTTTTTTAAGTAACATAACTTAATTGTTTATGATCATTAAGTTACAAATAAATTTTGATTCCTGAAGTTCATTCAGTAAAACAAAAATGATCTTCTCATTAAATATTTTGTTGTTAATCTTTATTTTAATATAAAACCTGCAGTAAAAATTACAAATTACTGTAATGGTTTAAAATATTTGTATCATCATAACTTGTTCACATAGCAATACAAATTTAATGAATTTTACAAGAGTATGTGCTATTGCAAACATAAGAACAAGCTCGCCTACAATGCCAAATAGATACATGAATTGTATCATTTGCTATTCCAAATAACTTTTAGTAAAATTTGGTATTTTTCTAATGAAAGCCAGAATTGAATTCTATACTGCTTATCAACTTAATTGTATTTTAAAAAGCTCCATTTGATTTCTCCCAAGTTGCCATATATTGATATTTACATTCATCACAGATACTTACATTCATCATTTAATAGTTATTAAAATTTCAAATTATTGCACACTGCACAAAGTAAATGTAAATGATAATATTATAGTGAATCAATGTTGAGAAGAAAATTCTTCATAACACTAGTTAGATTTTATTGAGAGTTATTGTACAGCAATCTGGAGAAGTTTATTACAATAAAAGTTTAGCAAAATATGTAAGCTCAAAATTACTAGAGTTAAGTGAAGAAAAGCAGAGAGAACTTTCCCATAATGTTCAAGAAAATTTATATAGGCCTTAACAGAATACGATAGTCTCAAATATTTTTGAGTTTAGTAATTGTCATTCATTAATAGTGCAATGGTAATGGATAGAAAATTAAATGTTAAAAGTTGTCTCAATGATCATAGATCTTGACCACATTACTGAAAAGAATACTAAAAATTAAAGGGGGAATATCTCACTGTACATAATCATACAACATCAAGCTATCAAGCAACTCTTGACCTCTTTATCAGGTTTAACTATAATAAATATAGGATGTAATTGTGCTGTTATGTATTTGGAAAGTTAATCAAGGTAAATATTTGGTTTGAAAACTACAAATGATATGAATGTTTATTAATTTTAAGTCTATCAAATTTAGTAACAAAAATGCTTCAGTTACTGCATGGACTATTTATTTTGAACGCTAACTGGCTTTTACCAGTATTAATAAGATCATGATTCAGCCTGCATTACATTAGTAAAGACCTTGCACCTGTTTTTTTAAGCAAAGTATGTCCACTTTTGAAATAAAATTATGCAGAAGTGGAAAAAGACTATCATTAAATAGCACAACCCAGTATTTCTTAGGATATACTTACAACCAATTAGGGCCTATTATTTATCTAAAATACAAATCAACTGAGTGTGTTCTATTTTTTTCTGATTATAGCAACCCTCCAATTGAGTACTAAAGATTAAGGAGATAATATAGATTAAGAAAAAAGTAATTCCATAAATGAGTCATTAGGTATTCAAAATAATACAATGACCCTGATACTACTAAATCTCTCTTCAGTTTTAGATGGGACAAACTGTTTCCCACCTCTGCCTCTTTGCTGAGGACATATTAATTTAACATTTAGAACTATTAATTATCATATTGTTATCAGAGAAACAGGGACTACACTGAGATAAGAGAACAAACAAAAGACTACCATTAGTGTGTAAACAGAGCATAGTCTTGCATAGAGACTAGAGTGAAGAAAAAACGATTTGTCTTGGAGAGTCAAAGAAGAACTAAGCAATTGGTATTTTTCCCTTGTGTCTTGCTCAGAGTTAAGAGGATTATAAATTTGCTTTCATCATTTTGAGACTTCAAATGAAATACCATAATAGAGGATTTCTAGTATGAACACATTAGCTTAAGGTCACTTATCTTCCTTCTCCTTTTGGAATTCTCAGGGAGCACATGGCAACAGAAATGCACACTTCTTTCATGAAGTCAGGAACATCTGAAACTCCAGATAATGAAAAGGTGGAAGGCTTGCCAAATGCAGTGGAGACGGTAGAGTAATATCATATGGAGCAAGAAGGGTTATGCCACAGATCTCAGAAGGAGCTGGCAATGTATGATTCTTGCATTTGAAGACAAGAGACCAAGTTGAAATGAGTAAATCCCTGTGTGCAAAAGTGGGAACAGTGTGCAAAGGCTGGAAATAGAGCTTTGTTTTGAGAAACACAGAGCAATCACATAGCTCATATAGAGTTCACTATGTATATCAAAACATCACATTGTATGTCATAAATGCATAAAACGTTAAATATAGGTTTTTACCATTTTTTCTTTCATTAAATGAAAAGAATTACTAAGGAAGTTGAGCTGTATGAATCTTGTCAGATAATAAGTGCCCCAGAAAGACACACAAATGAAAATGCAGGGAAGAAAGCAGTTGAAAAACCAAAGGAGGTAAACTTCTTAGAATGAAATAACATAAAGGTAACAAAAGGAAGGTTCAAAATATACTGAAAAAGGAGAAATAAAAACACACGTGCATTCCAAAACATATTAGAGTGATTTTTTATAAATATCAAAGAAAAGAGGAAATTCTAGTAGCATGCAGAGAGACATACAGCAAAACAAGAGTCATACTGATAAAAGAGTTTTCAAAAGTAGTACCTAGTGCAAGAAACTAAAGAAATCAAAAATGAAAATTTGTGCATTTACATATCCAAATTGTCATTCAAATAAAATGGCAAGATGAAATGATTCTTAGTCATACAAGCCCTATTTTTGTTCCACAGAAAGTTACAGTCAAAAGAGTTATAAATGTATAATAAGAAGACGTAATATTCTAGCAATTATTTGAGGATATACAGAAGAAGAGGTGATAATGATAAATTGTGGTGTGTTAAAATGGAGAGAGAGAAACAGTAACCATAATTACCTAAAATAAAAGTCTACAAAATATCACTATTATAAGGTAGGAAAGGATGGATACTGAGCAATTTGATGTCACAACATGATGAAGGAATGAAAATATTCCAGAATTAACTAATTGCTATTTTTAAATATAAGAACACATGATAGTTGGAGGTAAAAGCATGGAAAAATACATCCTTCAACAATTGGTTCAAAGAAGCTACTGTAGCTATATTAACAAGACATAAATAGTCTAGCTCACAAACAGGATAAGGATAGAAATGGTCACTATATAATGTTAACTAAAACTCACTAAAAGAGATGTAACAATTTAAAAAATATATTTTACTTGTAGATGGACACAATACCTTTATTTTATTTATTTATTTTTATGTGGTGCTGAGAATTGAACCCAGTGTCTCACATGTGCTAGGCAAGTGCTCTACCACTGAGCCACAACCCCAGCCTGAAATGTAGCAATTTTACATATGCATGTAACAAACAAAGTGACCTCAAAATATTTGAATGAAATGAGAGAACTATGGGAAAAATGGCAACTCACTTAATGGTATAGAGCTACATGTTTCTATTAAATATTAAGTGTCAGTACATTTTATAAATAACAAAGATAAAAGATATTTGAACATTAAACAACACATAAATAATGATTAATTTGATTTCTGGGTCATATACAGATTTCTGCATTGAATGATTACAAAATACATTTTACAAACTAAATAGGAACACTTACAAAAATTGATTAGAGCCTAGACTGTAAAAATAGGTGAATAAATTTCAAAAGATATGCGAAGTTAAATATACTATGAAAACATATGATGAAGTTGTACAATATTGAAAAATATTCACAATTTTGAAAATTAAAAAGCTTTCTAAATATTTCAGTACTTAAAATTAAAGCATATCTAACCACTGCCAGTCTCAAAGCCTCTTTAGGTATTGATGCCACTGGCATTTATATACCCTGGCCTGGGTTCTATGGAGGCTACCAGGCAAATGAAGGCTTCCTTCTGCTTCTTACTAAATGCTATTGAAATCATCATGAGAATTTTAAAAATAAGTAGAATCGAAAAATAATGAAAATACCCAAAGCCAGTACTTGTTACAATGCTTTGAGAAAGCTCTATAATTTAACTTTTTCTAATAGAAGAAATGAAGCCAATAGTTATGTTTTCATTTTTAAGGAATTAAAACAAAAGAAGTGCCCAAATAACATATGAAATATAATGACAGTATAAATCTATGTAATATAAAAAAATACAGAGTATATAAAACTCATTGTGGATTATTTGAAAAAAAAAACTAAAAATAGGCAAATGTCTGGCAGGACTAATTGTACAAAAAAGAAGGCATAAATAAACTATTCTGAATATGAAGAAGACATAAGTACAATTAAGGTAGAAATGCAATACTGAAAATAGCATGCCAACAATTCTGTAAACAGAACTTGCTGAAGAAGAAATTAAAAGTTTTAATAGTTTTGTCTATTTAAGAAACTAGAATAACTTAAAAGTTATTCCCCAAGGAAAATATCAAGCCAGATTGTTTATTAAAGGGGTACAGTTTATCTTGATTTGATAACCCTAACCCTAACCTTGTAGAATTCAGAAAATTTAGAACTATTTCCTTTCACATAGAAGGATACCATAACAGGACAAAGGTATTAAGAGAATTGAAGATGACATGTTTTCTTCATTTGTGAACATAAATTCAAAGCAAAGCAAAAATTCCAGATTGCTATATGCTAGTATTCAAAATGGCACTAGAGACAGTCTTATTTATCCAATTATGTAAATATGTAAAAATATTTTAAATTACTTATTAATTTTCTAATAAGTGTTATGAATCATAATTATTTCAATTCATTAAAAAATGCATTTCACATATTTTATTTTATATTTATGATATAAACTTTCACAACTAAATACAATGCTATATCCTGGACTGGATTTTGGGGAAAATTTAGACATTAGTGTAAATACTGGTAAAATAAAAATAAAACTGAGGTTTCATTAAGAGTAATATGCCAATGTTAATTTCTTAGTCTTAGCAAAAGTACAGTAGCAATGAAAGATGTTCACATGGGTTAAAACTACATGAAACTGAACTGTATTTTCAATTGTTCTGTAAATATTCCAAAATGAAAACACCAAAAATAACTTCAAATTGGATCATAAATACAGCTATAAAGTATAAAATTATAACATTCAAAAATAAAGTAGGACAAATAGTTCATAACCTAGGACTTGGTGACAGCAAAAGCATAACCTATGAAAGGAAAAATAACAAACTTACCTGGTTAAAATTAAAAGATTTTGTTGTATGAAAGAGTTTTAAGAGGATAAAATAACAAATTCAAATTTAGAAGATCTATTAGAAAATCACACATGACAAAGGGCTTATTGTAGACTGTATAAAGAACACTTAAAATTCAATAGTAAAGAGAAAAAGCAAAACAACTAGAAAACAGAAAATACATGAGGTCTTGCACCAAAGAGGACATATGGATGGTCAGTATGTTCATGAAAAGATGTTCGACATCACTAGATATTGGTACAATACAAATTGAGATCACAATTAGATATCACTGTACACTTATTAGAAGTTCTAAAATAAAAATAGTGATAACACTAAATGATGGCATGGATGCAGAGAAAGTAAATTTTTTTATGTATTTCTGGTGAGAATATGAAATAGTACATCTACTTTGGAAAATAGTTTGGTAGCTTTGTAAAACACCACACACATACACACACAGACACACACATAGCATCTAGTACCTATTAATTGTACTTCTGTGTACTTATCACAGAGAAATGGAGAGATGTGTTTATACAAATTCCTACATGATTGTTGAGAGTAGCTCTAATTGTAGTATGGAAATAAAAAAGAGGAAAACACCTGCAATACTGGAGAGAGAATAATGGCACTAACTGAAAGCAAAAGGTATTGAGGATCTTCTTATGGTTATAAAAAATGAGACATGGTTTAAGAAAATTTTGTAAGGAGCTGACTCGTAAATGTTTCTCTATGAGAAACCAGTTTGACCCAACTTAAATATAGAGAATCATGTGGCTGAGGGAAAGATAGGGAACCAGTCTGCTAAAAAGTGACACAAATTGAACTGTATATTTAAAGTATGTGGACCTCTACAGTGGAAAGACAAAGCTCCAACTTTTGCTTCTGGCAGAGATAAAACCATCAAGAATTATGGTATGGTGATATCTCAGGCAACTTAGAAGACACAAAGCTTTCCTCAGAGAAACTCTATCAATATGTTGCCTAAGAAGATATGCTCAAGACATAATCCCTCTGGGTACATGATCTTATTTGAAAATAGGGTTTTTGCAGATGTAATCAAGTTAAGATGAGGCCATATTAGACTGGTGCTCTTGTAGGAGGGAAATTTAGACACACACATGTAGAGGAAAGACGATAAAGTGAAGATGGAATCAGAGATTGTAATGTTCCTCTGTAAGTCAAGAACTGGCAAGGATTGACAGCAACTATTGGAAGATAAGAAGAGGAAAAGAGCAATTCTCCCTCTAGAACATTCGAGGGCATAACTTACTGACACCTTGATCTGGGATTTGTAATCCCCAGAACCATGAGAGCATGAATTTATTAAGTCTCCTAGTTTGTGGAATATTTTTGTAGAATCCCTAGGAAAAAAAATACAAGCAGTTATACCATACAAAGTAAAAAGGACTTGGGGGTGCAGTTCAGTGGTAGAGTATGCACTTTGCATGCACAAAACCCCAGGTTCAATTTCCAGTATGAAAAACAGGAACAAAGGGAAGAATGGAAGTAAGAACACAGCTCACTACCAGGAAAAGTCTGACTCCTATGTTTACCTAATTCCCAAGTTTTAGGCTGACACCAAAACAATTATTTTTTTCCCTCTAACAGAAAAAATCCTGTGGGAAACAACTGCAGTCTCCACAAGAAACTATCCTGATCTGTTTGACTAGAACACAACAGTGGTCATGATAAATTTTATAGATTTGATCAAAAATCAGGCAGAGAATGAAGGTAAGAGAGGAGGGATGGGAAAAGGAAAGACAGTGGAATGAAACTGACATAACTTTCCTATGTACATACATGAATACACCACAGTGAATCCCACCATTGTGTACATCCACAAGACTGGGATCCATTTAGAATAAGATGTACTCCATGTTTGTATAAATACATCAAAATAGACTCTACTGTCATGTTTAACTAAAAAAATATAAAAATAATGAAAAATAAAATAGTAGAAAAAATGATATAAAAATTTTAGTGGTTAATGATTTTGGGACCATATTGCAACTACAGAATAAGAAATTTGGGATTTATACAAGGTCCAGAGAAGATCCAAAGGCTTCCCTTTTTAAAGAAGGAAAATAACATAGACAGGTTTGTATTTTTGGAAATTTAAAATTTTTACTAGATAAACTGGGGGCAGGGGTACAAACAAAATTCTCTTTTGATGGTCCATATAGAAGGAAATGCAGCTGAATTCTAGGATGGGGCTGGGATCAAAAGAATGACTATGGGAGGAACAATCAAATTGAATTTGTCAGCCAAAGTGAAGGATAAAAATTATAGAAAATTAAGAGATTTAAATTCCTATTGGTTGGAAAATTCTTATATAAAGAAGATGGTGTCCCTTCTCTGCTGAAAAACCTCCAATAGTTCCTGATGATACTTTGAACTAAATGCATCTTTGTGATGGCTCAAGAATAGTCACATATTTATCCTTGCAAGTAGTTTTGTTGTCCAAGGACCTTTGCCCTTGCTACTTTTTCCCCTTGCCTGAAATGTTCCTCCACAGGTGTTCATGAAGCATTGCTCTTTCACCCACATGGGCCTCTAATCCAAAGCCACTTCTGAGAGAAACTCCCTGATTGGTCTTCTAACTGCCACTTCAGTCCAATATCTATGCCCCTCCCCTGCTTTCCGTATCTTTATAGCAATGTATATTAATTTCTTTTGTCTATTTCTTATATGAGCTAAATGAAGAAGAGGTTGTCTGTTTATTTTCTATGACTGTAGGGCACTTAATAGGTACCTTATAAGTATTTGTGGCAGACTGAATGATTTCTTAATTGGTGGGTGCCAATTATGTTGTCCAGGAAAATAAGAATGTTGATTTGAGGATAAAAAAACAAAAATAGGCAGAGGAAATGAAGAGAGGAAGAGAGAGTTCATTTTGAATACTTAAGAAAGATATACTCCTAAAATAAATGTTTGTGTAAGACAATAGACTATTTCTAATGGTTATTATCATAACTAAAAGAAACGTTATATTCACAAAGTAATAACAATCTGAAGATTAAGAAATATTACATGGATGCAAAGTTGATATTTGAATGGAACAAGCATATTAGCTACAAAGAGCCTATGTACAATGGGATAGACATCAGAAACACTATAACTTTCTAATCAGGAACACTATTCACCAGATGATATTATAGGTATCCCACAGATTTAAATAAAAATATTAGGAAACAAGCATACTGAAAAAAATTTTACAATAATATATAAAAAAGAAATGTGCACATCTTTATAAAGAAAAATGAAATATTACAAATGAACATAAGTTGACATATGAATATATGGAGATGTATATTGTGTACTAAGACACAATATTATTAATACAACAATTACCCAGAAGTAATAATAAAAACAAAAATGCATATTTGGTTATAGTAGATAAATTGACATATTTATTTCCAATTTCATCTTTGACTTTTATATTGTATAAATGACATATTTGGGAAGAAAAATATATTAAAAAATTAATTGACTATTCAGTTATCTAAATAGTTCTACAAATTTCAGTAATGAGAAGAGCATTATTTCCATATATAAAAAGATGAAATTAGATCAGTGAACAGTGACATTTCAAAATAGTGAATAAATGATGAAGGTTGTTCAACATTTTTGCAGCTATAAAAACAAAACTCCTCTTTATACACAAAAAGTAACAAATATGATCATCATACCAATCCTCAAATAATTTTTTTACATTAACAAGAACATATGTAACAAAATTATATTAAACCCCTGTCTCCCACTCTGCACAAAACTCAAAGTGTATCACAGACTTAGGCACTAGAACAGAGACCCTGCACCTAACAGAAGAAAAAGTAGGCCTAAATTTACATCACATAGGCTTAGGATTTGACTTCCTCAATAAGACTCTTAAAACACAAAAAGTAAAATCAAGTATCAATAAATGGGATGCATTCAAACTTAAAAGCTTCTTCTCAGCAAAGGAAACAATCAACTTGAAGAACAAGCCTACAGAATGGGAGAAAGTCTTTACCACATGCATCTCAGATAGACAATTTCCAGGATATATAAAGAACTTAAAAAACTTGATGCCAACAACACAAATAACACAATCAATTAATGGGGCTAAGGAACTTAATAAACAATTCACAGAAGAAAAAAATACAGTTGATCAACAAATACATGAAAAAATGTTGAACATGTCTAGCAATTAGAGAAATGCAAATCAAAATTAACATTTCATCTCACTTCAATCATAATGGCAATTATCAAAAATACAAGCAACAGTAAATGTTGGTGAAGATGTGTGGGAAAAGGTACACTCATACATTGCTGGTGGGATTGCAAATTGATGCCACCACTCTGTAAAACAGTATGAGGATTCTTCAGAAAATTTGGAATGGACCTACCATTTGATCTAGTTCTCCCACTCCTTGGTTTATACTCAAAGGACTTAAAATCACCACACTACAGTGATGCTGCCATGTCAATGTTTATAGCAGCTCAATTCACCATAGCTGAACTATGGAACCAACCTAGGTGCCCTTCAACAGACGAATGGATAAAGAAATGGTATATATATATACACAATGTGGCATATATATGCAATCAAATATTACTCAGCCTTAAAGAACAATGAAATTATGGCATTTGCAGGTAAACGGATGGAGCTGGAGAATATCATACTAAGTGATATAAGCCAATCCCAAAGAACCAAAAAACCGAATGTTTTCTTTGATATATGGATGCTAATTCACAATAGGGAGTGGGACTAGGTAAAAATAGAGGTACTTCGGATTAGGCAGAGGGAAGGGAAGGGAGGGGAGGCTTACGGGGATAGAAAGGATGGTAGAATGAATCAGACATCATTACACTATATGCATATATGATTACACGACCAGTCTGATACTACATCATGTAAAACCAGAAGAATAAGTTGTACTCCATTTATATATGATGTATCAAAATGCATCATCATCTATAACTAATTAGAATGAATTTAAAAAGACCATTAGACACAGTCAAAAAATTTCCCAGCCAATGTTAAAAATCCAGTTAGTGGATTACCAGAATCTATTTACTTCCATATAAAATCATGAATCTTAATACTTTTTCTATGTACACATATGAAAATACCTAAGTGAACCTCACTATCATTCTCACCTACAAGAATGGGGTCCTAATTAAAATAAGATATATCCTATGCTTGCAAATTTTTATCAAAATTGATTCTATTATCATATAAAACTAAGAAGAACCAACAAAACAAAATTTAAAAAAGACTGATGATACCAAATTATTTGATGCCATGAATAAATGTAGATACACAGAAAATTAACTCTCATACACTATTTGTGGGATGGCATGTTGGCACAAACACACTGGGAATCCATTTGGCCTTGTCTAATTTGTTATCTATACAACCTCAATATTTTGGATATTTATTAAAAAAGTTCCTGCACCTGTGCCCTAGAAGACAGGCAGAGGATTGCTCACAGCAACATTGTCATGGCTTCAAACTGGAAACAATGCAATTGTTTCTCAGCAGCATAATGGGTGTTTTATATCTACATAATAGATAAATACATAGCAATGGAAAAGAACAAACCTTATATATACACACTAAACATGACTCTCAAACATAAAGTGTGAATGCAAAAAATTCAGCCATATACTGTTTAAGAATATATGCCTAGGTCATAATAATATCTGAAAAGCAAGGGAGTGATTAACACAAAATTCAAAGTAATTGCTACCTCTGGGGGAAAGGCAAAAGGATGGGATCAGCGACAGGCACATAGGTGGCCTCTGTGTTTCTCCTTAGTAGTGTTCTATTTCTTAATCAGGATGGTAGGCATGTGAGTGTTCATTTACTTATTCTTTCAGCTGAACATAGGTGGGTATTTTATAACTTTAGCATGCATAAGATTTCACAATATTTTACAAGTATGTGCTCATGTGGTAATCTGTGTTTCAAGACAATTATTTTTGGAATTTGAAGACAAAAGAAATCAAAGATCTTTTCCCTTTATAAAAGGCTTGGATCACAATCACAAGATGTCAGTGTTGAAAAATAACTAGAATCACCTAATCCATCCTCCACCCTACAGTTGAATCCAATCTACAACATATTAGCTTGTATATATGAGTATCTCAATAAAACCTATCTACAATCTTGTAAGAAAAAAATAAAAATAAAAACAAAACACATAGGAAAATTATCAACTACTCAAACATTTTCAAAAATAATTATGGACCTACATTACCATAATACATGTAAACATGATCAATAATACAAAACAATCCAAACGGAAGGAAGTATGCCATGAACATCAAAGAAAAAGCAAAATCAAATTGCATAAGAAATTTACAACACAAATAAAGATGTAAAACTATAGACACCATATATAACTATTAAGGAGGACTTTCAGAAATCAACTAAGGAAGCCCAGAGACCAAGGGATATCAAATCAAGTGAGGACACCAATCTCCCAACAGCTCCATCCTCATCTTCAATGTCCTCACAATCATCATTGTTTGAATGAAGCCTTATTCTACTCAGAAAGGTGGATCACTTTTATAGTCTTTCCAATGTGCAGATTTCCTGAGCAATACACTGTGTGAAGTGTGACTGAAGGTAGCCAGACTGCCCACCTTTCCACCAAAGCAGCTTTCATCATACATCCTGCCAGAGCAGGACACCTCTACTGTCCATCTATCCTGAAGACCTTAGTAATCACCAGTCCATTTTCCAAAGGTCTGCTCTGTGATTCTTTTTTTTCTCATCTGTAATTCACATATAACCATCCATCAGTGTAGAAATAATAAAAGAAAGTGGAAAAATAAGAATTGGAGGTGTTAACCACAAACACATATTCAAAAGATTATGTATGTTTAACTGTTAATAACTTGCTGACATCTTAGATGATTAAAAGTTCAGAGACAGGAATCTGCTGTGCATAAGGGGTCAACACAGAAAACAGGGAGGGTACGATAACCACACTGCTCACTTTTTTTTTGTCTTCCTTTTAAGAAAATGAAGCTCTGAAAAATCTAAAATGAAGGTTTTTCTCATAGAATAATGGCATATGTTCAATGAAAAAAGGTTCTTGGGAGGGTCCCTTGTGTTGGCCCCGCACTGAGAGGTGGTTCCAGGTCTCAAGAAATGCCATGTCTCCACAGCCACTCCTACATGGTAAAAACCACCAAGGATGTCTGACATTGTCCATTCATTGCCCCAAATAGAAAAATTCATATTTCAAGCTACATGAATGGTAGATTTTGGAGGGAGCACTGCATACAGGATGAATGATGATTTTTGTAACCTCACCAGAACCACACCAGGGATAATGACATCTCAACCACCATCCCTATGATCTTGACTATTGAGCAGCCACTGGGATATACTCAATTACTAGGATTTTCTTTGTGCACACAGCTGCCAAGACTCACAGGTCCAATTTTCTGCTAGTCCAATTGCCTGCTCCCTAGCTTAGTAATAGTCTTAAATAATATCAACCTGCATCCCAGGTACCCTTGGGAGGATCATGGAGTGAGCGTTTTTTCAAAGCTTCATTTGCAAAGAATAGTCATTGTTTCAATCCTCTGGCTGTTCCATGGAAGACCCCTCTGAAAAGATTTTCCTTTATTTGACTTCAGTGGAAACCTCCAAGTGCCAAAATGCTCCCAAGGAGATTTGTCAAATTTTAATATCATAGCTGTCTGAATGGATGAGTAAATATTAGTGTTAACAATGAACTAAAAATAAAACCTTAAGTGAAGGGACTGAAGAATAAGATTTCCACAGGGTTGTTGAATATTTCCTATAATTCTCAAAATCTGAAGGCTACATATAAGCAAGCCCAGAAAATATAGAGATATTCCTAGTCCCTCACCTATCCCACTCTGTCTCTCTGCATGAACAATTGTTACCTGCATATCAGCTTACTTGAGCATTGAAGGCATGCTTCAGCATAGGAGCATACACCCTCCCCCACTCACAGATGCATGCCAAGACTGGGAAATTTACAAGATCACATTATTTCAGGAAATCTATTTCTATTTCTTTGAGAACCACTAAGTTATCTAAGTACAGACTGTCATGGCCACAATGAAAATGAGGGCAAGATAGCTATTACATTTTCATCCTCTGGTAGTAAATATCTAAAAAACAAATAATAATATGGCCTGTTGATTCTCACAACTTACCTATCTATGTGAAGTATGTTTCTCCAGGGACGTTATATATTACCAGTGGTAAATTGCATTACTAAATTGCTATGATTCGATGCAGAAAGGTCTGCAGTGTTGGTCCACATCACAAGAGGAGCTGGTGACTTAATTCTGACCAAGCAAGGCACAGCTCTATTGCCCATTGTAATTCATTAGAGAGAGGTTATTAATTTAGAATAGTCTGCAAAATGAAAGCAACTAACAACTAAGAAAACTAAACAATAAAATGATATAAAATTGCTAGCTTCCTTATTTTGGAGTAGCAATTAGCAAAAACAAGAAAATGTTCAATAAAAGAATAAACATTTATTAGGAACACACTTATCTTACAGAAAAGTTCAGAAACAAATTATGCAGTTACTTCATTAGTCAAAATATAGATTAGTTTGAAAAATGAAAACTTATTTTTTAATTTCAAGGGATCAAGAAGTTTTAAGAAAGAAGTATGCAAGTTGGGGATGAAACTCAGTGGTACCATGGGTTCAATACCAACAAAGAAGAAAAGAGGTGGAGGAGGTATAGGAAGAATGGTCTCTCCATGTATTTGTTCAGGTTCCTGAGGTGTAGTGAGATAATGACACATTTACTGTGAAAAATTTATAAGAAACATTTTATTTTATCAAAAATCAGTAGAAAATTTGTTTTTGTCGCTGATATATTGCGAAAATGTTCTACTATTCCTAACATTCTCATTTTCCAAATGGAATGTTTAATTGCTCAATTTTATTAATAAAAACAATAATAAAGATTATTTTTAGCACTTACTCAATGATCACTCACCAAGGTACTTAGTATACATTTGGGAATTATTTCATTTAGTCATGATATTCCCTGTCCACTGAGATGAAACTGTAAAGATAATAGAGCAATAATAGCAATTTACAAAATGCATAAAATGCAAAAGTACCAGAAAAATTTATCATACACTATCCAGACACCTATGTATAACAGCAACATTTCTAAGAAACAAGAAGGCACACTTGAATCATAAGCTCTTTGAAGAATAGGAAGATGCCCCATATTGTACAATTGTTGGATTTTTACATTTATACATTGTTATTCCATAAATACCTTAATATCACATTTTAGAAAAATGAGAGTTATTGCTAACATTATACTCTAGATATTTGGAATTCTAAATAAATTGATCTTTATCTTGCTGGTAAAAGACTCAATATTATTAAGATTTAATTTTTTTCTCCAAAACTGTTCTATCAGTTTAATGCAAACCACACAAAATCTCAGCAGGATATGTTATAGGTATTGAAAATCTGATAGGAATAAAATTCTTATGAAAATGAAAGGAATTAAAGTAGTAAAAATAACTTTTATAAAATCAAGATTTACTATAAAATTATACCTTGGTTCATAGTAATTTTGTTTATGAATGCAAAATTTGAAACAACCCAAAAAACCATTAATTGATGAATGAATCAACAAATTTGGGGTATATACATAAAATGAATAATAATGTTGAAGGTTGAAATAAAGTAACTAAAACAGGAAATAAGGTGATGTGTTTCAACATAATTATGCTAGGAAGCTGTTGTCCATTCCCTTATGAAAGCAACATAGTATGATTCTGTTATATAAAATTTCAAGAACTGAAAAGCTGTTTATATAAAAAAAAAAGATCAGTGGTTGTCTGTATATTGGTTGGAGGGAGGGAAGCTGGAACTGATGAGATGCACTACACTGTGGTAAAAAATGTGGTATGCAGTGAATGTTTCCTATACATATTTTCATAGGGTCTCTAGATATATTGACATGGAAATACATTTAGTATTAAAAATTGAGATAAAAATGATTTTATCACACAATAGAAAACATTTCAGATCATTCTCTTTCTGAGGGACCTAGCAAAAATCTATATAGTCTGAATGTCCTCGTTTTCTAAATGCATTGTTGAATATTATTAACAAAACAATAATATGATCACCGTTATCACTTAATGCTTATTTATTTGTCAGTCACTGTGTTTCATCTTATTTGATGGCACTGTGTTTAATCCTATCACATACATACTATTCTTATCATAGGATTATTGTAAACTTTTAATTGAGGGAAGTGTGTGGAAACTATTTCTCTATCCTAAAATAGGAATATCACTAAGAGTTATATCAATGTACAATTCCACAGCTATCAAGTAAAATTAGTGCCCTAGAGTTTTCCAATTTAAGTGATACTTACACAAATTTGCCCACATTGGAATGACCTCTATTGTTATTGAAAATTATTCTCTCATGCTTAGGTTCTAAGATTTCCCCATTCTCTATGAATCAAGAAGCTGCCAAGTCACATATGGATCAGAAGCAATGTTGCACAAGTTACTGGAAACTTAACATTTGATCTCTTGACAATTTTGAGTTGACCTTTCTTTCAGGGATAACAGTAGCTAATGGAATCTCAAAAGAGGTTATTCATAAGGTTCACTGGAAACAGTATTCAACAAAGTATGTGTTCAATATGTAATATCATCATCAAAAATAGTATGTTTCTGGCTAAATCTGAGGTAAAGATCTCAACAGAACAGAATTAGGAAATAAACACCTGTTGTGTAAATTGGAAACTTGGTTGAAAAAATCAAGATTGCCAATTGCCGTTATTGATCCTCAAACTTTAAAGCATTTCCTGTGGCCATGAATGTTTGTTATATATAAGTTACAAATGTATGTATATTACAAATACATATATATTATTAACACACACATATTGTAACCACATATATACATATATGTGTATACACATGTGTATATAACATATATGTGTATTATATGTGTATATATGTACACATATAATATATGTGTATACATATATGTATATAACATATAATATTATAACATATAATATATTATATGTTATGTATATAACATATAATATATGTTATATACATATATGTATATAACATTTAATATCTTCAATATTTTCATGTTGGAATGTTCTATAAAATACAGAAGCATTTAAATAATAAGCGGTGTATGGCCCATGCATTATCTGAAGAATAAAAGCCTCCATTATATGTATATACATATATCAAGTTCTATTCCTTTTATATATATATATGTATACATATATATATATGTACACACACACATATAAGGTGTGGACATATATGTGTGTGTGTGTATATATATATATATGATGTGTATTTATGCATTTATAAGTGATATATTTTGAAAGAGATTCTCCTGGCTTATATTACTGGCTTAAAATGTGATTTGACAAGGAAAATATGTAGTGGGAGACTATTTAATTTCTTAGTAAAAATCCCTTCATTTTTTCAGCAAGTATGAAAAATTTACTAATTTTTTCTTTTTTTTTTTCAGTTCTGGGGATTGAACCCAAGGTAAGCACTCTACCAACTGAGCTATATCCCCAGTCCCCCGATTTTCTTAATATAATATTTCTTCTACTTACTTGCTGTGGATATTAGCAAATATTTAATCTTAAAATCCAAACTTCTCTCACTTCTTAAAAGGTGAAAATAAAATTAAGCCTACTGATTATGTTATTAAAGAAAGTAGAAGTAGCAGCATCAGCAGCAATAGCAACAGAACTAGCAATAAGTATAGTAACATAAATAGTGGTGAAAAGTAATATTTTTTTAATGCTTAATTGTTTTTAAGCAACACACTTAGGGATCCCATGTGGAAAATTTCATGTGACCCACAAAATGACAAAACTAGTGTTACTGGAACTTCTTGGATCTACATCACAGATTTAACATAGAGATTAATAAGGTAATCTGTAAAAATAATTTGAGATGAATTACAAGAGAGAAGGGAATTATTCCCAATATCACTACATTAAAATTTTATCAAAATTAACTTTTATTCATGCCCATGTCTATTAATTTCCTATTAAAACTCTATGTAATGCTGAGGGAATAAATTCTCTCAGAATAAAGTAAATACTATATACATATATATAATCTACATACACATAAAATCAAACACTATTCAGCCATAAATAAAGATAATATGGATGGAACTAGAAGACATTATCTTAAGAAAGACAAGTACCACATGATCTCACTCATATATAGTAACTATAGATGTTGATCTCTTAGAAGTTGACAGTATAATGGTGATTACCAGAGACTAGGGTGAGTAGGTGATAGGGATGCAGAGAGATTGATCAAGAGGTACTAAGTGATAGTTCAATAGGAGTAAGTTCTGGTGCTCTATTGCCCAATAGGGTGAACATATATGACAATTATATACTGTGTATTTCAGAAGGGTAGGAGAAAGGATTCTGTACGTTTTCGCCATAAAGAAATGATTAATGTTTGAGAAGATAGATATGTTAAACCTGATTTGACATCACAGAACATATACATGTATCAAAATATTATGTGGTATCCTATTAGTATATATAATTTTCATGTATCAACTCAAAATAATTGGTAAAGATAAAATTCTAATTGAAATGGGTGTGGGCCAGAGACCATAAAAAACAAACATAAAAACCAATTAAGATGTGAATTTATTGACTTAGAAAATATCTTATTGATCTTTGACTCTTAGAACTGAGTCTAGTAGGGAGTCTGTAAGAACTGTCAAACTGAAGAGACTAAATTGAAGTACACTGAAGTCCAGAAAATATCAACTAATTTCATTTAGAGTACAGTAATTATGAGTAAAAGAGGAAATAAAATCAATGTGAATTAAGTCTACCCTCTCTCTCTCTCTGAAACACACACACACACACACACACACACACACACATACATGCACACACATACATACACACACACACGATGGGACACTATTCAGACATAAATAAGGACACTAATAGGCCTCTAATAAATGAGGCTTATTAGAAAAGGCAATAAAACTTTTTCTGTAGGATGATCAAAAATAAAGAGGCACAAGTTTATACTTTAATAATGCACTGTAACAATAGCCATCAAATTATATGCTTTAAATGGGTGAATGTTAGATATGAATTATATCTTAATAAAGGTGGTAAAAGCAATGTCAGAATAAAATACATTAGTCAAGGGAAAGTTCTAGCTAGATTCCATCTTCAATTCTACTGGCAGCAGAATGAAAATAAATTCAAGGATATTTTCAAAAGCAGTGGGAATAGCTAGTCCACTGAGAAGAATGCTGGCTTAAACTCCTGGGAGGTAAAAGTACTTTGGGTTCATCAAAGGATGATCCTGAGGGAAAAAATTGGGGGATGCCAAAAGAAGACACAAAGTGGTGGATGAACTTGATAGGTGAGAACAAGCTAGGAGTTTGGAGGAGAGGATGAAAAATTGAGATCTGTTCAGAAGAAAAATCTCTGTACTTTTGGAGTGAAAAAGGCCATGTCTCCATTGCAAGTTTTGCTCTCATCATGGTCAATGGGTTTGGGGTCATCTTTTGGACGTTGGGATATAAATTCATGAATAAACCCATATAGGACACGGTTCCTACAGGTCCTTAGTACTGTAGGCCTGGTCCGTGGTAGCCTAGCATTAGAGCGTGAGTAGTACCTGATCCAAGGGAAATCAGCTGCATGCATTCTCTATACCATCCTCAAGGGCAACATTAGAAAGGACAGCTCATGTTACAGTTGCAAAGGGCACCTATGTGCAATACTGTAGACAACATGGTTGAAAACTGTAGTCCTGTTTCTCTTCCATTTTTTAAAAAACGATTTATAGAAATATAATTTGCATATTATAAAACTCACTGGTCCCATGTATACCTGACAATGAATTTTGGTAAGTTATGTGTATGGAACCATCAACTCTAAAAGAAACCTCCTGTCCTTTTGCACTCACCTCTCCTTTTCCACTCACAGTCTCAGGCAATCACTGATCTACAGTCTTCTGCTTTAGCTTTTAAATTCTGGATATTTCACAAAAATACAATCATACAATGTGAAATGTTTTATGCCTTCTTTAGATTATCATATTCTTTTTAGGGTCATATATGTTATAGCATATATCAATATTTCATTTTATGGCCAAATAATATTTCATTGTATGAATCAACCATATTTATTAGTTAATGGGAAATTGGGTAGTTTTCAATTTTAGTTATTATGAATAATGTTGCTATGTATACATTCATGTACAATTCTGTCTAGACCTGTTTTTATTTCCTTTGTATCTAGTCATGGAAGTGTTGGATCATAAGGAAACATTGTGTTTAACATTTTAAGGAAATGGTAGCTCTTTTACAAAGTCATAGAACCAACCAGTTTAAAATGCTAGTAGCAACATATGATTTTTCTAGTTTTACCTCATGCAACCAACACAGTGAATGTCAGTCTCTCTTTCTCTCTCTCTCTGTCTCTGACTCTGTCTCTGTGTATGGGGGGAGGCAGGGGGTAGTGGAGATTGAACCCAGGGGCACTCTACCACTGAGTTACACCCCCAGAACTTTTTATTTTTCTTTTTTAAATTTTGAAACAGGGTCATAGTATTTTGCAATGGTTGCTATTGAAGTTGCTATCTTTCCTCGGCCTCCTGAGTTGCTGGAATTACAGGCATACATCACTGTGCCTGAGTAAAATCTCTTTTTTTATTGCAATCTTGGGAATATGGAGTAGTAGTTCACTGATGTAGTATTTCTGTGATGCTTTTTAATACTGATAGGTTTTACATTGGCCGTTTGTACATTCTTTTTGTTAAATATGTATTCAAATCCTTTTCCCCATTTTAATCAGTTTTTCATATTATTTAGGGGTTATAGAAGTTGTTCATATGATACACACACAACTCTTATCAAAGACTATAAATATTTTGAACCATAATAAGCATTTTTCAGAAATTCTTGATACATGGTGAAATTGTTCTTTCATTCATTCTGAATTCCTCTAGATATTAGTGCTTTAGGAAAATTCCATGGCCAGGTTGTATAAGAAAAGGAAAAGTTCCTCAAAAATCAAAATTTAAAAACTCAGTACACTGAATATAATAAACTTTTACAAGAACATAGTTGAAAATTACTAACAAAGGCACAACCCCAAAGCAGAAACACATTTTTGACTTTTTGTTATTTCAATTTAAAGCAGTTAACAGAGGGACTGAGGGATAAGATGCTTTGTTGAAAACAATTTCAGAAAATCTCTATTTGTAATCCTCCAACTAGAATGTGGTGAAAAACAATGAGTATTATCAACTGGTTATGTGGTAGGGCAAAAATGAAATACCTCAAAGTTAGATTGTTACTTGTCACAATTGATAATCAAATAGGAAAGACAATGAAAATAAGAGATTATTATATGTTCACATTAAAACTGAAAATACACAATTGTTAAAAAATTATCTTACTCTTTTTATATACCTACACATAAGGCCTCATTTCTTTCATGGAGAACCCAAATCTGAATTTCTCATCTTATTTTGTACTTGTCTCAATAAATGCTTAGATAAGTTTCCATCACTATGACAAAATATCTGAGAAAATCAGTTTAAAGGAGGAAAGATTTGTTTTGGCTCATGGTTTTAGAGGTTTTAGTCTATATTTGGTTGTTGCCATCACCATGGACATGTTGTGAAGCACAACATCATGGCACAGAAGGTCTAGGACAAGATAGAGTCCCCAAGGGCACACCCCCAAGTACTCACTTCTTTCAGCTAGGTTCCACCTCCTATGATTTCTACCACCTTCAAATACACCATTGATTTATTAATCAATTAATGGATCAATCCACTGATGAGGTCAGACCAAATGATTCCCCAAAGCCCCACGTCTGCACATTGCTGCACTGGGACTAAGCCTTCTACACATGAGCTTTTGAAGGGTATCTGAGATGCAAACTATAATAAGATTTTGAAAAATCTGTTCTGAGAACCAGTCCTACTTGGATTAACCCTCAGATGTCTATTGGAAACAGCCTAAAAATCTTAAGGATCCCTGAGGTTCAGGTGGCCACCAGGGCCCTCCAAGGATCAGGGAAGTTAGAACAAGGAACCTGCATTTCTACCTCCATCATGGGTCCAAAAGCCACTACAAATATTAACCTTGGAGAAACCCAGGGAAGAACTAGTTACACATAGTTAATGATTCACACCTTTCTCAATAGGATACTACACCCAGCATGCTGAACGTGGCAGCCCTTCCTATCCACTTCATACTCCTAAATTCAGATTTCTTATCTCTGCCCACTATGTTAGGATGACTGGATAACTATATCCTGACAATATCCATAACCCTAGACTATGTCAAACTTAGTGACTTTTAACTTGCATCTCTTTGTCAGTGAGGATTTATTTACTCATTCTCTTTACTGTAATGGTGATCAGGGTCCACTCTAAGAAAACAAGTTGTTCCCATTTTCTCTTATTTTGGGAAGTATCTCTATCTACTTTAATGTGTACTTGTTCAAGTAATTAGGAATTGACTACGGATTAGTCATTAGTTTGATTATCCCCAAAGTTAAATAACAAAAACAAACAGGCAGGGGGCATAGCTCAGTAGTAGAACATATGTTCAGCATGTGAAAAGTCCCTGGATTCCATCCTTTACACCAAAACAGAAACATTAGGTATTAAACACATCCTGACACTTGTTTTAGTCAGACTTTTTATCATTGTGATCAAAAGACCTCACAAGAAAGTACAGAGAAGGAAAACATCATTTTGGTTCATGTTTTCAGAGGTCTCAGTCCATAATCAGCTGACTCATCACTTGTGGGCTTATGGTGAAGCAGAACAGCATGGTAGAAGGGTGTGGGGGAGGAAAACAGCTGAGAAACTGACAAGAGGAAGTCAAGAGTGCTCTACTTACCAAAGAAAATATAAACCCCAAAGACACTCTCTCAGTGACCCACCTCCTCCAGCCATATCCTACCTGCTTATAGTCACCTTCCAGTTAATCCATATCAGTGGATTAATGTACTAATTAGGTTAAGGCTCTCATAACCCAATCATTTCACCTCTGAATCTTCTTGCATTGTCTTTTTTACACATGAATTTGGGGGGATACCTCACATCTAAATCATAACAGCACTCTATGTTTCCACAATCTACATACAAAGAGAAACAGTGAAATGAGTCCTAGACCACTAGTAATGGTAATGGAGGTAGGTCAATAGGTGTGAGTATGAATAGGACAGAAATCTCACTTCCTCCTCCATACTCTTACCCTGGTTTTCTCAAACTACACAGCCAAGATAGAAGGTAAGCACCCCTACCTTTTCTCCTTCAGGGATACTTCGTTTTTCTGTCTGGGTCTGGGTAAAACTCCATCAGAGGAGTTAAGATTCTCTGGGTAGCTGCAATTTTCCAACTATGCTAGCACTAGAACAGGAATGAGAGGACCAAGGCACGGTAGTCAAGTGACTAAAAATAGGGACATTGGCAGTGACTGTGTAAGTTCAAGAATCAGTTCTGTGACTTATGAAATGTCAAGACAGTTATTAAATCTCTTTTTCTGTGCATTGCTGGCTGGGAGATGAGACTGCTATGAGTAAAATGGGAGATACACACACAAACACACACCAGCTTCTGCCTCGTATGTGTCATCTAAGAATTTAATGAATACATGTATGTGC
>JAJEJO010004117.1:397803-421129 GCA_020662805.1 Glaucomys volans
GGGTGGGGGTAAGAATAATAACAGAATGAGACAGACATCATTGCCCTGTGCACATGTATGAATGCACAGATGTTGTGACTCTACTTTGTGTACAACCAGAGAAACAACAGCTGTACTTCATGTGTGTACAATGAATCAAAATTAAATAAATTCAAATGAAAAAGAAAATTAAGTGTTGGTTCTGTTTAGAACACAGAAAACCAAACATGAATAAAATAATTCAGGATTATTTTTAGAAATGCTTACCCGTTGACTTTGGAATAAGTTCTAGCAATCAAAAATAAAAGGATCAGGGTGCAAACAGTTAATAGGATCGTCATTAGATCCATAACTGTGAAAGGTTTCTGGACTCTGAACACCATTTTCTCAATTATTTTAGGTTAACACTTATGCCCATGGTGGGGGGCATATGTAATCTGAAACCCCTGATATGGTGCCTGCCCTGAATTGAGATAACATTAAAAATTTTATTACTGAAACATTAAAAAAGTCAATGAAAATACAGTGGAAAATATATATCAACTCATTTATGTGTTCTTATTAAGTCTCTCAATTTCTCAGAGTCTCAAATTCTCTCATCTCTAAAAATTCAATTATACCTGTTCTTTGAATAACCAGAAGAACTTACCAGAACTGTGCATAGCTTATATAAGTAAACCTAGAAAATGCTATTGAGTGAGAAAACAAAATGAAGCAGTGAATGCATCCAAACTTTTGTTTGACAAGATCCTGTATTGTAATGCATTGCTTTTTATCTTATGGAAAGTTTAGGGAAATGACATTAAAAATGCCAAGGTATGTGAGACTTTGAGAACAGTGCTGTCTAAGAGAGTTTTCTCCAATGGTTGAAAATTTTCATACATGCTCTGTCCAGCACTGCAGCCGTTAGCCACACACAACTCTTGAGCACTTGAAATATGACCAGATTATATTTAGTTCCAAATAAATGCAGATTTAAATAGGCACATGCGGTCTCTTCATCTTTAGGGAATTCATTCCCAAAATGCAATTAAATAATGAGATATATTTCCCATACTGAATACTAAAATGCAGTTATAAAACTATCAAAGTAAAATTGAATAATTTTTGTCTTGAGGATGAATAGAGTTAAAACAAGTACTAACATTAAATGCTGTTAGGAAAATTAGATGTTTGTGGAAAATTTAAACTGTTAAATCAGCACTTTACAATTTATGCTCGATTCATTTTACATGGGTTAAACTGTTGAATTTTGAAATGTATTATGAGGTAAATCTATTGATCTGGAAAGACTTGTATGGTATATTTTAAGGAAAAAAATACAAAAAGTTAAAATGCAGAGCGGTCTTGCTGTTTTTAAAAGGGAACAGTCTTTAAAAGGTGCTTATGTGCTGGCAGAGGCGATGGTCTTTCCTCCCATGGAGATGTAAAGTGTGGAAGAGAAGCCCACAAAGGGTATATCTGGAGGACTCAGAGGCTGTGAATATGCATATTCACATTTTTAAATGCCTTTGTATCTATTCACCTGATCAGTTTCTGAGTGGTTTCAAGACTGCCAGTGTCTTGTGAGTGAGGTGGGGGAGGAAGGGCTCCAGAAATCCTCAACCTCTCTAGAAATATCTTTGCTCACTTCCTCTAATCTTTTGAGCACATGTAACATGTCTAGTCGAAATAATTCAATTCTGAAACTGCAGAGAAATGCATGTCTTTTATCTTACACTACAATCCTGTTAGATTGTACATTGTTACATTTCCTCTAAAGCTATCTCCTTATATAGTTTGGTTGACCTAAAGGTTTCTTAATACACAACGATTTGCAACCTAACTTGATCTGCAAATAGGCTGTAGTTTAACCTGGAAGTATACTCTTGTAGCATGTATCTGAGTTGTAGCCAATAATACTGAAGCCAGAATTGGGGACAGGCAGTTAGTGCAGAAATAAGAGATCAGGTCAAATCTAGGAATAGAGGCCAGCAGAGTCTGGGAAGTTGGATACTTTCCCTGGGAGATTGGAATGTCAGTGTCTCCAGAGCCATTTTGGTCACCAAGGTTACCTGCTTAACTGCCCCTCCCCAAATGCTGCAGGCAGGGAGTTGCTAATTAATGCCTCCTGGGCCCCCACCTGAATCTCCATGTGGCCCTTCCCCCTGCCATTTGCATCTCACCTTTATGCTGTGTCACCACCATAGTCACATAGGCAGGAAGGAGAGATAGATAGGGGTTGGAGGAAAGATCAGAACAAAAGAAGACCCTAACCTATAAAAGATGTAGGATGCATTCACTTCGGAGATTCTAGAACATCAGGCATGGCCCCCCTTCTTCCTCCCAGGAAAAGTCTGTTACTGCCTTTAAGTAAAACCTGCTTAACATGCTGGCCTTGGCGTGCTTCTCTGGCGTTATACTTCAACACCTGAGAAGAAGAACTTGTCACAGGTAAATAGCGGTATTAATACCAGCTGAACTTAAACGCTATTCAGAGGCTCAAAGCTGCTGAAACATGACCAAATAACACAAATACTGACTGTAGCCAATTAGATAAATTTTGTGTCTCTGTGTGGTGCTGGCGATAGCACCTAGGCCTCAGGCATGTTAGGCGAGCACTCTACTACTGAACCACAAAACTGGTCCCATTGGATTATTTATGTACACAATTTACTGTTGTCTGGTTATAAATTATAGCCTACATATGTGGTGAGGCACACATTCTAAACCATTTTAGGTTTAGGCTGCTACACAATTCATGAATCGTTTTTTATGCTAATGATGTCTACTAAATTCAATTTGTCTAAAGGTTTTAATACCCCTGAGCTTCTACAACTTTGATTTTTCACATATTCAGGAATAAAATATGTGCTGGCGAGAGCAGTTGCAGTGGCCAGGATCTGCCCAGTACCTCCTTTGTTCAAGGACGTACTGGAACCATCATATGACCTCCCTCAACATGTCATCACACGGATCAAAAGTGAACCCACCTGAAGCTACTTGGGTGATCTACAAATGACCCAACATGCTGGGGTTACCCTCCCCTGATAGCATTCCAATTCTGCAGCCCATGCCCCAATGGTGTGGGGCTTTGCTGTTAAAAATCCACAAACTCCCCATGTGAACAAATGCCAGGAACAACCCTTCTCCAGTAGCTGGGCTTGAGCCCATCCAAGCAGTGCTGGCATTACTGTAACCAAAAGCTCCCCAGGGCTTCTGGGGCTCCATGTGGGGAGGGTGAACCAGGAAAACATGCTCCTGACTCAGGCTATACAACTAAGTGCATGAAGTAGGTATGTGGAGTGTTTGGCTTTCACCCTTCAGTTATTAACAGCACAGTATTCATGTGACGTTCAGGGATGCTACACAAACACAGAAAATAATAAACTAAAAATTATCAAACAATTAAGACAGCTGAATCAGGTAGGAACGGGATATAGATATTAGAAAAAAGTCACTCATGAAAGGAAAAAACTACACAAACAAATCAAGAATTACTCTAAAACTATTAGGAAAAATATTCTAAGACTTATAAAAGGAAACTAGTGAAGAGAGAGACTTGCATTACTTAGATGGAACATTTGATATTTGTTATGAGATATTTTTTCCCTAAGTTCACACTCACGGATAATTCACTGCAGTTTAAAAATCATTCCTCAGTGATATTTTCCCCCAAGTGGACAAAATGATGTTGAATGAATCCAGAAACATATGTGATACGTTCTGATAAAATTCCAAAGGTGAGTGTAATAAGGAATACTTACTACACCAGGCACTCTCTGGCATTTTAAAGACAGAGTAACAATTCGCCCAATGAGGCCTGGTCTTCAACCTGACCAATCAAAGGGATCAAGTTAATGAAGGAATGCCAGGGACACAGCATAGTGTAACTTACAAACCATGCAAACAAAGGATGTGATAGGATTTCAAACATTTACTTTTAGAATGAATTATAAAGCCATCAAAGTGCTGACAGGGATTAACTCCATACAGTAGTTCTAAGTGAGGAAAGAGTGTTGCTCCTTAGCCTGCTAGATACAAAGGCATTTGAAGGCAGAGGTACAACTGCCCTATGAGATGCAGCCCTATGAGATGCAGACATGAGGGCAGTTAGCTATGGCCCCTGAAGGACAGCACAACGCCACTTAACTGATTACATGAGGACGTCCTTATTTCGCTTCTACAAATCTTCCAAGTAGATCCAATTCCTAATACTTCTGATTTAGTGAGAACCAGCAGAGATCAAAGAAAGAAACCAGGAAACTGAAATCGGTCAACACAAAAAGGTAAGGATGGTTGTCATGTTAACGTCAGGCCTCACAAAATACACTCAGTGATGACTTCTAGACTTGCTACTTGGTCTCCCCAGAGCTATCAGGAGGGGAACTCTGAGTAAACCTGTTAACTAGTGGGACGTAATCCCTATGGTTACACTGCCCAAGAGCCTACCATAATGCTCCTAAGGGTGTGACTTCATGTATCTGCCTGGGCAAACCTGGGCTTGTTGACAGCCAAGTCAAAATAGACTGTTAACAGGAAAGTCCAGATGCCAAGGCAGAGCTAAACAAGTGAGGTCACTCACTCATCAGGAAGGAAAGCCCCCATAGCAAGGGCCAGCTCCTTACCTGTGACCATGCCTAGCACTCAGTGGTGTGTTCTGGATGTTATGCTGCATCAAAAGTACAGGTGGCACTACTATTTTAGGCCCTAAGACACAGAAGTGAGCACACAGAAAAGTTTTAATATTTACCAAAACACATGTTTGACAAAAACTAAATGCAGTAAGTATAAAAGCTATATAAAAGTAAGTTTTTACTTACAGACTAGCAAAAATCCACCGGGAAACAGAGTGCAGGGCAGAGGGAGTAATTTTCGCCATGATAAAAACTAAAAGGATTTGATATACTCTTTCATGATTTTCTCTCATAAATGACATGAAAAAGAAAGTTAAAACTTCCTGTAGAATTCAAGAGGAAGCTTGATCAAGTGGAAATTTATTACAGGAATTTTCCTAAAAAGGAAACCAAAAATCAGAAAGATGTTGATCTTGTGAAACTGATTTTCAGCTGCAAAGTCATGTTTCTGAAGTGTCAATGGAAGCCTTTTCTGGGAGTCACAGAGACGTGCTCCCTCCTCTTTAAGAGAGGAAAGATGCAGAGCGTGGAGGGGCAAGGCAGGCAGGCCCCTTAAAGGGCCCAAGTGGACCTTCATGCCAGAAGAAGCAACTCACTGTGCTAATGCCCAGAACTTCACAGGCAACAGGGCAGTCCTAATTAAGATGACACGTTTGGGTATCTGGGGGAGAGACTGTTAGAGCTCCCTTTACAGAGACCCCAAAAGGCATGCCAAATGCATTAAAGGGTTACACATGAAGACATGAAGCCCCATTCATCTACTGACCTGAACGATGTTCCCTGACCTATTATTAAACTAGACCAGCGAGTTGAAGGGGAACCTACGTGGAATGGCCCCATTTCTGCTGTATGAAATAACGACCAAGCTTCCTTCCAACACTGCATGTGTTTGCAGGGGGTTCCTGTTCCAGGATTTTCCCTAGAGAAGAAAAATATGAAAAAACTTGTGTCAGTTGCTCAAATTGCTTACTTCATTCAGGTAAGGAGGAATCTAGGTCAGGTGGGTGAGGAGACTACAAACTTTCCATTAAATATCTTCACATGGTTTCATCACCTGCAATTAGTATGTATTAAAGATTCTTTAAAACACGTCAGTAGAGATGCGTTTAGATAACCCGTAATGTGGTAACAAACAAGACATGAACTTCTTGAAGCCCCAAGTTCTCATACCTGCTAAAAGGAGATCCTACTGGCTTTTAAAGGTAGCAGCAGGATAGAATATCTTATTGTACTCTTTTTAAATATTATGAATATAAAAACATGATTATTAAAAATATCCTATCATATTAAGTAAATTGCTTATAGCTGGTGATAGTAGAATAATTGATTTTGGATTCTTATTTTTAGTGTATCTGCATAGATAAGCTAATACCATTCACATATTTTTTTATTATTGACCCCAAGGGAAGTCAAAAAGAATTTGGGGGGAGAAAGACTTCAATTTGAGTCTCAGAGCATCCACTAAGAGCAAGAATAGTTACAATTATTTTGCATGAATTTTAGTAGGATTTTTTTTGTTGATTCTCTTTATTGATGATTCGTTTCCTTGTAAGTTCTAAATTATTTTTACACATTTGACTTGGTTTTCTATACATGTTCTGTGAGCCTTAAGCTATAAAAACATGGGAAATTATCTTTTTATTATTTTTTATTTGTACAGACTTCATTTTGATGCATTGTACACATATGGGGTACAAATTTTCATTTCTATGGTTGTGCATGATGTACATTCATATCATTCTTATTAAGCACACATGTACAAAGGGTAATGATGTCTGTCTCATTCCACCATTTTTCATACCCTCCCCTCTCCCTCCCTCATTTCCTTCTACATAATCTAAAGATCCTCCATTCCTCTCTCACCCCCACCCCCCAACAAGATTCTATATCATTATCTGCTTATCAGGGAAACAGCCTTTGCTTTTTTGGGATTTGATTATTTCACTTAGCATGATAATCTCAAATTCCATCCACTTATCTGCAAATGTCATTATATTATTTTTCTTTATGGCTGAGTAGTATTCCATTGTGTATATATACCACATCTTCTTTATCCATTCATCTGTTGAAGGGCATCTAGGTTGGTTCCACAGTCTAACTATTGTGAATTGGGCTGCTATAAACATTGATGTGGCTGTGTTACTGTAGTATGCTGATTTTAAGTCCTTAGGATATAAACCAAGGAGTGGGATAAACCCACAAAAATAGTTACCTCATACTAGACAAAAGAACCAAAATCATACATTGGAGAAAAGATAGCCTGTTCAACAAATGGTGCTGGGAAAACTGGAAATCCATATGTAGTAAAATCAAATTAAGCCTTTATCTCTCACCATGCACAAAACTCAACTCAAAATGGATCAAGGACTTAGAAATTAGACCAGAGACCCTGCACCAAATGAAAGAGAAAGTAGGCCTGAATCTTCATCATGTTGGCTTAGGGTCAGACTTCCTTAACAAGACTTCCAAAGCACAAGAAATCATAGCAAGAATCAATAAATGAGATGGATTCAAACGAAAAAGGTTTTTCTCAGCAAAGGATACAATGAATAATGTGAAAAGAGAGCCTACAGAGTGGGAGAAAATCTTTACCACACGCACTTCAGGTAGAGCACTAATCTCCAAAATTTATAAAGAACTTACAAAACTTTACACCAAAAATACAAAGAACCCAATCAATAAATGGGCCAAGGATCTGGAGAGACACTTTATGGAAGAGGATGAACAGGCGATCAATAAATATTTGAAAAAGTGTTCAACATCTCTAGTAATTAGAGAAATGCAAATTAAAACAACTCTAAGATTTCATCTTACTCCAATTGGAATGTCTATTACAAGAACACAAACAATAATAGATGTTGGAGTGGCTGTGGGGAAAAAGGTACACTCATACATTGCTGGTGGAGTTGCAAATTGGTGCAGGCACTCTGGAAAGCAGTGTGGAGATTCATCAGAAAACTTGGGATTAGTAGGATTTTTTTATAAGCAAGCAATCCGTATTATTCCTGGCTAATAGGAAACAGTAAAAATTATACTATAAGGTTACCTATTAAAATGGATTGGATGATTTTCCATATGCTTAAATAATAGGAGTTAATTTAATATTTTTTTGAGATAGGGTCTTACATCTTTTTTAGGCTGGCCACAACCCTCTGAGCTCAAGCGATCCTAAGGCTCAGCCTTCTTCATAGCTGGGACTATGTAGGTGTAGCTACCATGTCTAGTCAGGAGTTAATTTAGATGATTCAAAATATTAACTGGAAAAGTTTTTTTAAAGTGAGCTTTTAAAAGAAGGATGATTCAAAAATGCTTTGTTTATTGAGTCTTTTTCAATCATTCAAAAAGTATTTTTTAAAAATTTTTGTTGAAAACCTGTGTCTGGCATCATACTAGGTATTAGCGACTCATGTGTTAATACAACAAGCCAAATTCTCTATTGTCATAGAGCTTATATTCTAATGTGATTAAAACTCCAATAACAATTTAATGTGTATATATATTTTAAAATTTGCATAAATGATATTATAATGTACATATATGTATGTAAGTCTACTAATATATGGTATTCATATATATCTATATATGACTATATACCCAAATGTGTGTACACACACATAGACATTTGGATATTTAAGCATATATATGCATATATAATATAAATATAAAACTGACATATATATGTGTCTGTGCATATGTATATGTGTGTATGTGTATATGTATATTTGTCATATATGATGTGATCAAAAGGTTTTTGGAGAAAAAATAAACTAGGGGAGAGGATTTAGATGTGTTAGGAAATGTATGTTTGATAAAATATTAGTGTGATGATGTTAAGTTTCACTGAGAGATTATTTTTGAATCATGATCTAAAGGAAGAAAGAAGTGGAAGTAGGAAGTTGTTTCAAGAAGGAACATTCTAGGAAGAGAGAACAGCCTTTAAAAAAGCCCTGAGGTAAAAGCTTTTACAGACTTTCTAAGGAATAACAATGAGGCTAAGGTAGCTGGAGCAGAGTTAGCAAAGTGGATAATGGAATGGGAAGTCAGAGAGCTAATGCAGGACCAGATTATGTAAGATCTTTAGGAGACTATTGTCTTTAGCTCTGAGTGAAATCAGAGAACTATGGAGTTTTGAGCATATATAGGGCATAATGTAACTTAAGTGGTGAAAATATTCATCACTTCATCTAGAAAAGTTAAAACAAAAGGCATTTTCAATGCAGAGCATGAGTGCAACATTCCACAATACCAAAAGCACTTTGGGGGAAAAGGTGCTTTGAGAATCACTTCTACTTTTGCAAAACCCTAGGGAGTCATGTGTGTTAAAAAAAAAAAAAAAAGCAGCTCCTCTTTCCTAGCTCTGCCAGTTATATACTTTGGTTAGTTACAACCATGGGCCTAATATTTTCATAAACCTATAACAAAGCAAAACAAGACAACACAAAATCCAAACACATAACCATTAATGACATTCCTTAACACATCCAACAGTCCCATGTTGTTAATCACAAATGGACATAATTGTGGACCTATATTTAAAATTTAATTTATCTAATAATCTTCTAGTAGGAGGAGTAGGGATAGAAACTCATTCAGTCTATAAATGTTTATTAAATGAATGCTATGCATTGGACACTGTTGTGTCCTTCACAAAATCAGTGGTAAATATAGAAACAAAATCTCTAGTTTGAGAACTTACATTCTAGTAGTAGGACACAGATAATTAGCATATAAATTATATTTCAAATATAACTACTCTGGGAAAAAAAAAGCATGGTGAAGAGGATATTCTTAGAGGCAGAGTGGTTGGTATCGGTGATGTTTATCATATAAGATGATATTTGAGCAGAGGCACAAAGGAAATGAAAGAATAAGCCATTTGAATGTATGGGGAGAGAATGTTCTAGGCAGGGAAAAACTCAAGTATGCTCAAATATTATGTACTATATGTTAGGGTTAAAATTGAGTTAGGATTGGGTTAATGTTGGGAATAAATAAGTGAAAGAATGAGTGGTAGAAGATTAATTCAAAGTAGCAAGAAGATCAATCATGGAGAGACCTATAAGGGATTTTGAATTTTTGTCAGAATAAAATGGAAGTCATCATGCAGTCTGATATACGTTTTTTACAGAATATCTCTGGCTGCTGTGTTGTGCTAATATTGAGGCCTCTATCAAATGAGCAGAAGCTGGGAGACTACTTTGAAGGTTATTTCAATAATCTAGTCATTTGATTATGTTTGAATCATAATAATGTTGTTATTAGAAATTGGTGAGTATTGTTGTTTCCAGATATCTCCTAAAGGAAGATGCAACAAGATTTGCTAATCTTCTATATTTGTGGGGTGAATGAAACAGTGGAATCAAATTCCAAAGCTTATGTGTGAGTATTTTGTAGGATGGAATTACCATTACATGAGTTTTAGAAGACTGAAAAAGGTATAGGTTTGGTAGAGTAAATGTGGGTGGGCAGGGTCATTTTATGGACAAGTGAAATTTTGGATATAAAGTTTTATTGAATATTCAAGTGTAGAACTCAGGGGAAAGTTGTGATATGGCTTGTAACCATGCAGTGGGGATTCATGAGCAAATAGGTAGATTTAATGTCATGAGAAAGAATTAAACCATTTAGAATGTGAGTGTATATAGAGAACATAGATATAAGCTAAATTGGTGGGTTAGTCATCTTTTCATCACTGTGACCAAAATACCCACGAAGAACAATTTAGAAGAAAAAATGTTTATTTTGACTTAGTTTCACAGGTTCAATACGTGGTCAGCTGGCTCACTTGCTCTGGGTCCAAGATGAGGCAGAAGAACACATGCTAGAAATGTGTGGGAAAGGAAAAGGAAAGCTTCTTAGTTTGTGGTAGCCAGAAAGCAGAAGTAGAAACATGAGCAATCAGGAATAAGATAAAACCCCCAAGGACATAGACCCAGTGACCTATTTCCTCCAGGCACACCCTACCTGCCCAGAGATACCACTCAGTATTCCATTCATATAATTAATCTATCAAATAGATTAATCCATTGATGAGGTTATAGCTCTCATAATCTAATTATTTTACCTATGAATGTTCCTACATTGCCACATGAGCCTTTTGGAGGACATCTCATATTCAAACCATAACAGTCGGGGGAGTTTCAAACCTTGTTGTTTAACCTCTTGCCCCTTCTTGCACTTCACGTTGTCATGAAAATATCACAATCAGCCCCTTTGCTACTGCAAGACATGAAAGCTGAACCACCTGGCATCAGGGCTATGGTGACCAAAAGCAGAGGAATAACATCCAGGTGTGGCTACCTCTGCCTGGGATGGAGAACTCATAACATGTATGCAGGTTGCCCATTCTGACACATTCTCTTCTCATCATGTCTCCACCCAATGCCACAGGTTAGGAAATTGCAACAGTAAATTATATGCTTACTCAATCTGTGAAGAAAAGTGTACATAAAAGTGAAACAAAGTGATGACAAATTATATATGAAGCAAATATAAGTTAAAAGATAGTATAGAAATTTTGTCAGATAAAATAGAACTTAAAGTGAAAATATAATAAAAGTAAAAGAGGTACATTATTTATTGATAACAGGAAAAAATGAATTAAGAAAATATAAGAATCATGAGAGCAACACTATTAAATTGCATAGGAGATAATTGGAGATAAAAAAGACATTTCCAAAATTGTACTTGGTTATATTAATGCACTTCTATTGAAAATTGATTAATAAGGATTCAAAAAGAATCTGATGGTTTAAAAGTTTTAAGCAACACACCTAAAAAGGAGATAATAAAGAATAATAGATAAGAGCATAGATTCTAGAGACAAGCTATCTGAGTTCAACATCCATCTCTACTTGTTGCTAGCTGTATGATTTTGGAAGTTATTTAACATTTCTTTGCCTTAGTTTTTTCCCTTTCTAAAAACAAAGATAATAACATACCTTACAGTGTTTGGGTGATAAATGAATGAATTACTCTAAAATGCTCAGTACCAGGCACACATTATTGTCAGTAAATGAGCATAATTTTATTCTCAACAAAGAAAATATATTATCTTTAAACAAAAATGGAAATTGAACAATATTTGCCTGGATATAAAAGAAGTCAAAGGCCAAAGAATCTGCATCATAAAGGATATGCTTCTTTGATCACAACATTAGAAAGATCTTCAGCCACTCTTCTGGTGTAGTAAGATTAATTTAGAAACTGGGGATGTGGCTCTGTGGTAGAAGGCAAGTAGAAGACTGTGGGTTCCATCCTCAGAACTGCACAAAAAGAAAAAAAAATCTCTGCAGGCTTTCTTAACATAGCTTAGGCAGGATAAAGATATGACATATGTTTCAGTAAAGATGACTTTTACTGGAATTATATTTCAAATTAGTGTCAGAGACAAAGTTTGTGACTGAGGAAATAAGGACTGAGTTTTATTGGTAATGTACAATTGCAATAGAGAACAAGTTCCATTGTGAACTGTACGTCAATTTCTACTGAGAGAGGTGACTGAGCATTAAAAAAAAGAAAATAAACGAAGAATGAGAGAATAGGAAGGGAAATAGAGGGGACTTCAGCAGAGTAAAGGAAATGGAAATTTACAAAAATCAGTAAGGAAGGTTGATTCACATGAAACACCTCTGGATTTGTTAACCCTTGCTTAATTAAGTTAAGCTCCTACCCTCCCTTCCACGGATACCAGGAAACAGAGACTCTCTATCTTCAGATATTGACTAAAGTGAACGGTTAACATTTTTGGTAGCTTTGAGTGTTCCCAGACATGAATTTAAGGGGATTGGACATACCAATAAACTGTTAAAAAGTATGTTAGTGTTTGTTCAAGTATTTCAGTGGACAAGGGAGGAATGTGACAAAATTGTTTGAGAGTCAACAGGTTTGTAGCCCATGTTAGTCAGCTTTTCATCACAGTACCCAAAACATCTGACAAGAGCAACTTAAAGGAGAGAAAGTTTATTTTGGCTCAGAGTTTCAGTGATTTGTTCCTTAGTTGGCTGACTCCATTGTGAGGCAGAACATTATGGTGGACAGGCATAGTGGAAGAGCACTCCTCCATCATTAATGGTGGTCAGGAAGCAGAGAGAGAAAGCAGAAGGGGCTGCAGGGAAGATGAACCTTTCTAGAACACACCCCCAGTGACCCTCCTGCTCCAATAATTCCCCACCTGCTTACAGTTACTACTAGGTCCATTCAACTACATTGGACTGATTAAGTTTCAGGTCTCATGATCCAATCATTTTACCTCTGAATACTCTTATATTAACTCAAGAATTTTGTGGGATACCTCATATCCAAATTATAATATGGCCTAAGATTGAGGCCTGGTGGAGAAAAGTGCACAGAGGATTCTAGCTAAAAGACTGCTCAAGGAGAGGATCTTTGACTCTGGTCTGAAAAAGTTGCTTATTGGTTCAACAAGACTGTGACAACCTCCTTTAGGTAACTGGTCATCTCAGTCAAATTTCCTAGTGTCCCCTGAAATACTGAGCCAGCTAGACTGTGGCATACTTGAAAGTATTCAATAATTAGTTTTGGGCATTATTCTTGATTTGTAGTATTGATTCCAATATATAGGTATAAGATTCCTATATATATAAAAGATATATCCATTAAGGCTAATTTTAAGAAGTGTCTGAACACAAGTTTGGGAAGTATGTGCAGAATTCTATCTCACTAGCTTGCATGAGCTAGAAATTTCCATTTCCTTGAACCAGTGCTGCCAGATGTTGCCAGAGATTTTGTGCAGAAAATATTCAGTTTTAAAAACATGAGAAATATGAGCTAAAATTGAATTTATGTAGAAATTCTTAAACATTTAAAAAGATAGTTTGTATTTTTGAAATTGAAATTTTATTTTTGACAAATTATAACTGTATATATTCATGGAGTACAATGTGATGTCTCCATACATGCGTATACTATTGAATGATCAAATCAAGCTAATCAGCATATTTATCACCTCAAATATTTATAATTTCTTTATAGCAGGTACATTTAAATCCTCTCCTTTAGCAATTTTAAAATATAAAATACATTTTAATTAAATACAGTAAACTTTTGAATGGAATATCTATTAATATCTTAAGACACCAAGATTTACAGGAACACAATTTAGAAAAATCTTAGACATTTTTCAGTTTTTGTGTTTTTAAATATTTAAATTTCAGTAAGTATTTAAATTACTGAGGTGATATTCAACTCAAAGTATGTCAGTAATAAAAATGAATTTAAAAAGTTAAATTCTCCTTTTCCAGTCTACCTCATTGAGTTCATCACTGCTAGGGGATTGACATGTTCTTTCACCCTTTCATCATATAAATATAAAAATTATATCTGCATATGTGTTAGTTTTCATCACTGCCCAAAATACCTAATGAGAACAACTTAGATGAGCAAGCATATACATTAGGCTCACATTTTCAGAAGTTCAGTCCATGGTTGGCTGATTCCATTGCTTTGGGTCTGAGATGAGGCAAATTATCATGGTGGTGAGGAAAAATAGGTTGCTCAGTTTATGGCAGCATGAAAGCAGAGAAGGAAAGTGGTGGGGGAGTCAGGGACAAGATATATAATCCCCAAGGGCACACTCCCAGTGACCATTTTTCCCATAGTTATGCTCCACTTGCCTATAGTTACCACCTAGTAATCCATTCAAAAATTATTCCATCGAATTGATTAATCCATGGATGAGATTACAACTCTCATAATCTAATCGTTTTACCTCTGAACATTCCTGCATAGTCACATGAGCTATTTGGAAGACACTTCATATCCAATCCATAAAACATATATAAATAGAGCTGCTCTGTGACCATGTTGAAGAATTTGATCCTCATCCTCCTCACAATTCTTGACCAAAACCTCTAAACTTCAATGTATATTAACTTCTGGCAATTGTTCTTCTTAGATCTGTGACTACACTATATTCTAAGCTACATTTTAGCTACATTCTCCAGATTTAAACTCAACTCCATCATCTTCATTGACTCCATTTCTTCCCTAGGGGGTGTGATGCAGCATTCTTGATGGTCCTATTGGGATTCGGAGATCAGCATCTTTACTGCCATGTCCTGTGCCCTGTATGTTGCCATTGGACATCTTCTGCACTATGAGTCTGAAATGAGAAAAGGGTATTCTGTTCATTGGTTGACTGTCATGGCTCCATGAGGGACCTTGGGAATCTTATACTCAGGAGGGATCTTCTCTCCAGATTTTTGTTGCTCTACTAGGATATATTAGATCTCTAATGGCTTTGCCATACTAAAACTCACTGGTTTGAAAAGCATACCACTACTAATGTCAATGTAATCATTGGGGTCTGTTATGTGTTCTCATATTTAGTTTGACTTGTGGTTTCCTATGTGTATATATCCTCCATAGTGTTAAAAATCCCAAAGAACCAATGTGAAGGCTTTTTCATCTGTATACCTCACATTATGATTGTATCTTTTTATGAAGTGTGTTTCTTATATAACTGGACTGTGATGTGCCTTCTATTCTAGATACATGGGGGTTTGTGTTGTATTCTGTAGCACATTCATTCTTGTATCCAATTGTTCATTGTTGGAGGAAAAAGGACAGTAAGTGAGTTCTAGGAAAAGACCTGTAGAGTATTAGACACAGTAGAATAATGAAAAGATGATGAAATCTTAAGCTGGAAAGTAGTGTTCCTTTTGGGGTTCTTTATCAAATTAGGTGTTTGAATTTTTTTCTGTTTAGAGACTGAAGTATCATGGAGTCTTGCAGTGATAATCTCAGGTTATTTGTTTTAATAGGAAGTCTTTTTCTATACTCCTTTGCTATACATTTATTTTTATTGGTGCATATTAATCATAAAAATTAGTGGGTTTCACTGTGGTACGTTTATACATATTTATAAAATGGATTGAACAAATTCATCGTCCATTATTTCACTTGCCCTCCCTCCCTTTCTCCCCCTGATCCCTTTCCTCTACACCAATAGTCTACCTTTCACATTCATGATGTTTCATTATTTTCCTGTCTCCTGGCATGAACATATGAAAGAAAATATGTAATTCTTTCTGAGTTGGGCTTAATTTGCTCAACACAGTGATCTCCAGGATTCCATTCATTTTCCTGGAAATGTCATGATTTAATTTTTCTTTATAGTTGAATACAACTCCTTTGTGCATATATACCCCATTTGGTTTATTGATTCATTTATGTATGATCACCTGAAGTGATTCCATAACAGTTATCATGAATTGTACTGTTATAAACATGTATGAATATATCATCAAAGTACGTTGATTTTAATTTCTTTTGTAAAAATACTGTAGTTGGATCATATGTTAAGTCAATTTTCAGCTTTTTGAGGAAATTCCATATTAATTTCCATAGTAGCTTTATGGATTTTCATTACTAACAACAGTGTATGAGAGTTCCTTTTCCTCTGCATCCTCGCAAACATTTATTATTTGTTTTTTTGATGAATGTCATTATGATTGGAGTGAAATGGAAAAACAGTATAGCTTTGATTTGCATTTCCCTTATGACTAAAGATGTTAAACATCTTTATTATATTAATTATTGGTCATTTGTACATTTGAGCAGTTTCTGTTCATTCCTTTCCCCATTTATTGAATAGGTTATTTTTTCTTTTTTGGCATTAAGGTTTTTGAGTTGTCTATATATTCTGGATATTTTTTAATTAATTTATTTTGATTCATTGAACAAAAATGAGGTACAGCTGTTGTATCTCTGGTTGTACACAAAGTAGAGTCACACCGTTTGTGTAATCATACATGTATATAGGGTAATGATATTTGTCTCATTCTGTTATTATTCTTACCTCCCACCCCAACCCCACCCCTATTTTCCTTCTCTGCAATCCATCCTTCCTCCATTCTTGCCTCCCTTCTACCCTGCATTATGTATCATCATCCACTTATCAGAGAGATCATTTGACCTTTGGTTTTTTGGGATTGGCTAATCTCATTTAGCATGAGAGTCTCCAACATCAGTCATTTACCTGAAAATGCCATAATTTTATTCTTCTTTATGGCTGAATAATATTCCATTGTGTATATATACCACAGTTTCTTTATCCATTCATCTACTGAAGGGCATCTAGGTTGTTTCCACAATCTAGCTATTGTGAATTGAGCAGCTATGAACATGGATGTGGCTGCATCACTGTAGTAATCTGATTTTAAGCACTTTGGGTATAGTCCAAGGAGTGGGATAGCTGGGTCAAATGGTGGATCCATTCCGAGTTTTCTAAGGAATCTCCACAGCACTTTCCAGAATGGCTGCACTAATTTGCAACCCCAACAGCAATGTATGAGTGTACCCTTTTCCCCACATTCTCGCCAACACCTGTTGTTGCTTGTATTATTATCATATTTCCTTAACATGACTCCCAAAGCACAAGAAATAAAAGCAAGAATCAATAATTGGGATAGATTCACACTAAAAAACTTTTTCTCAGCAAAGGAAACAAACAGCAATGTGAAGAAAGAGCCTACAGAGTGGGAGAAAGTCTTTGCTACACACACTTCAGATAGAGCACTAATCTCCAGAATCTACAAAGTGCTCAAAAATCTTTACACCAAGAACACTAATAACCCAATCAATAAATGGGCCAAGGAAATGAGCAGACACTTTACAGAAGAGGATCTACAAGCAATCAACAGATATATGAAAAAATGTTCAACATCCCTAGTAATAAGAGAAATGTGAATCAAAACCACCTTAAGATTTCTTCTCACCCCAGTTAGAATGTCTTTATTCTGGATATTAATTCCATGTCAGAAGAGTAGTTGCCAAAGATTTTCTCCCATTCTGTAGGCTTTCTTTTCATGCTATTAATTGTTTCCTTTGCAGTGTGAAGATTTCTAAATTGAGGTCATCCCACTTATGGATTCTGACTATTATTTTCTGAGTGATAGTCTTATTGAGACATTGCATCTACTTGTATGTTGAGATGTTTCCCTGTTTTCTTCTGCTAATTGCAATTTCTCATCCTATACCTAGGTCTTTTATCCATTTCACATGGACTTTTGTATAGGGTGAGAGAAAACAATCTATTTTTATTCTTCTACATATGAATATCCACTTTCCCTAGAAAAAGAGGTTGTAAGTTTTACTAAAGAGGCTGTAAGTTTTCCACCATATGTTCTTGGCCCCTTTACCAAGAATTTGGTGCTTCTAGGTATATGAGTTTTTCTCAGGGTCTTCTATTGTTTTGTATGTCTGTTTTTATGACAGTACCATACAGTTTTGTTTCCTTCCTTCCTTCCTTCCTTCCTTCCTTCCTTCCTTCCTTCCATGGCTTTTTAATATAATTTGAAGTTTGATATTATGATGTCTCTAGCCATGATCTTTATTCTCAAGATTGGGTCAGTTATTCTGGGTCTCCTATTCTTTCATAGTAGTTTTAGGGTTTTTTTTTCTAGTTTCAGAAAGAATGTCATTAATATTTTTATGGAATATCATTGAATCTATAGATTGGTTTAGGCAATATAACCATTTAAACAATATTCTGCAGGTCCATGAACATGGAAGATCGCTCCAACTTCTAATGTGTGCTTCATTTTCTTTTTTTGGTGTTCTATAAATTTACTTGTAGAAGTCTTTTACCTTCTTGGTTAGATTATTTTTCTTAGATATTTTATTTTTTTTGAAGCTATTTTGTTTTGTGTTTTGTGTTTTTTGTGTTTTTGGAACTTGGGATTGGACTCAGGGACACTTGGCCACTGAGCCACATCCCCAGTCCTATTTTGTATTTTATTTAGAGATAGGGTCTCACTGAGTTGCTTAGGGCCTTGCTAAATTGCTGAGGCTGGCTTTGAACTCGTGATCCTCCTGCCTCAGCCTCCCAAGTCGCTGGGATTACAGGCGTGTGCCACCGCACCCGCCTTGAAGCTATTTTGAAGGGAAGAGTTTTCCTGATTAATTTCTCAACACAATATTGTTGTATGGAAAATGTATTGATTTTTTTATGTTGAGCTTATATCCTGCAACTTTGTTGAATTTATCAGTTCCAGAAGTCTTCTGTTAGAACATTTAATGTCTTTTAACTATAAAAGTCCAAAATCGGCAAAAGGGATAATTTAGTTTTTCCCCTCCTATTTATATCCCATTTATTTGTTTTTTCTTGCCCAAATGGATCTGGTTAATATTTAAAGCAATATATTGAACAAGAGTGGTAAGAGTGGACACCCTTGATTTGTTCCTTTTTCAAGGGGAAAAGCTTTTAGATTTTGAGAGTTTTCCCATTCAGTATTATATTGACTTTGGTATTGTTATATAGAACCTTTATTGTGTTGAGATAAGTTATTTCTATCCCTGGATTCTACAATTTTTTAAAAAAATAATGCAGTATTGTTAAATTTTGACGAAGACTTTTTCTGCATCTATTAATATAATCAATTATTATGTCCTTGGTTCTACTCATGTAATGTATTACATTTGTTGATTTGCATATGCTAAAGCATATTTGAGTCCCTGGAATGAAACCAAATGGCATATGATATTGTTGTTGTCCTGTTGAATTTGTGTTTTTAATATATATATTGGTTTCAAATATTTTATTAAAGATTTTTGCATCTATGTTCATCAAGGATATCAGTCTGTAATTTTCTTGATGTGTCTTTATTCAGTTTGGGTATCCAGGTGAAACTCGCTTCATAGAATTAATTTGGAAGCATTCCCTCCATTTCAATTTCATGGAATAATTTGGGGAAAATTGATTTTGGTTCTTCATTAAAGATCTAGCAAAACTGAGTTGAGAATCGTCAGGTGCTGGACTTTTCTTTTTGGATGCTTTTTATTACTGCTACAATGTCACTGATTGCTATGATCTCATTAGGATTTCTACTTCCTCTTGCTAAAGTTTTGTCAGGTTTCATATGTCCAGATACTTATTCATTTCTTCAAGATTTTCAATTTATTGCAACATTTTCAAAATAATCCCTAATGATCCTCCAGATTTCAGTGCTGTCAATTGTAATGTCCCCATTTTCATCTCCAATTTTATTAATTTGTGTCTTCTATCTTTTCTTTAGTTTGCCTTTGTTTATAAATCATTTTATCTATTAAAAGAAATAACTCTTTGTTTCATTGATCCTTTGTATTTTTTATTCTCTATTTCATTAAATTTCTCTCTGAAGTCTTTTATGTCTTTCCTTCTACTAGATTGGGGATTGGTTTGTTCTTGTTTCCTAAGAACATTAGATTATTTGATCATTTATTTGAGACATCTCTGATTTTTTTATGTAGTTACTCGTAAGCTGTAAATTGTTCTGTTAGTACTGCTTTTGTTGTGTCCCACAGATGCCAGTGTTTTCTAGTTCCATTTTCTTTTGATTCTAAAAAAACTTTAATCTTTCCCTCATTTCTACAGTGAGCCACTTATCATTCAAAAGTGTAGTGTTCAATTAATTGTATAGCTTCTGTGCTTTTCTAGCTGTTGATTTCTAATTTTATCCAATTTTGTTCTGAGCAGATACAAAATATTGTTTCAATTTTTTTTTGCATTTGCTTTGTGTCATAATATACGATCAATTTTAGAGAAAATTCCATGAGTGACTGAAAAATTGTAGTCAGGTAATGTTAGATGAAATATTCTGTATATGTCTTAAGTTCATTTGATCTATAATACAGATTAAATCTGTTATATTTTGTTGATTTTCTGTGTGGATGATCCATCTGTTCATATGAGTGGTGTATTGAACTCCCTCTTTCATTTTGGTGAGGCTTTCTTGTCCCTTTTCTTGGAGTAAGGTTTGTTTTATGAAATTAGGTGAACCAATATTCAAGGCATAAATATTTGTAAGCATTTTGTATTCTTTACCACTATGCAATGAGCTACTTTGACTCTTCTGACTGATTTTGACTTGAAATCTGCCTTGTCAGATATCAAATTACATACTCCTGCTTGCTTTCAGGTTCCATTTGCATGAGATAATATTTTCCATTCTTTCACATTCTGTCTGTGAATATCTTCAACTGTGAAGTGTATTTCTTGGAGGTAACATATACTTCAGTCTTGTTTCTTAATCCAATCTGCCTTTCTGTGTATTTTACTTGGATAATTAAGACAATTTAAATTCATTTATATTATTTAGAGATATGTATTACTTCCTGTTATTTTGTTTTAGCTCTGTGTCTGAATCATTACTAATTCTCATTTGCTAATCTATTTTACTAATAGTATCTATTCTTTTCCATACTTTGTTATCTTTATTTCCTCTTCTGTGTGTAAGATTACTTAAATATCCTCTGCAATGCTGATTTACTGGCCATGAAATATTTTATTTTATGCTAAACTTGGAAAATTTTTATTTCTTCTTTAATTCTGAAGAATGGATTTGCTGAATATAGTAATCTACATTGGCAATTATTATCTTTCAGGTCTTTAAATCATTTCGTGTCCTGACAGTCTTTAGAGTTTCCACTGAGAAATTATTTTTCTGATGGGTTACTCTTTATAAGTGACTTGATGCTTCTTCCTTGCAGCTTTTACAATTCTTTCATTGTTCTATAGCTTTGGCACTTTGAAATAGCTATTTTGATAGAATCCAATGACATTATGGCAGGAGCAATGACAGAAAAATAATTTAGAATCTGCATAATTAAAATGTTCCATGAAGCAAAAACTGGGATAAGAGAGCAAATGCAGGTAATGCATGATCACTCCAATAAACAGTTAAAAGAGCAAATGAAGCAAAAGAGCACTTCAATAAAGAGATAGAGATTCTGAAAAAAAACAGAAATACTTGAACTAAAAGAAACAATCAACCAAATTAAAAACTCAATGAAAAGCATCGCCAACAGAATAGATGACTTGGAAGACAGAACCTCAGACAATGAAGACAAAATATTTCATCTTGAAAATAAAGTTGACCAAACTGAGAAGATGGTAAGAAATCATGAACGGAACCTCCAAGAATTATGGGATATCATGAAAAGACCAAATTTAAGAGTTATTGGGATTGAGGAAGGCACAGAGATACAAACCAAAGGAACGAACAATCTGTTCAATGAAATATCAGAAAATTTCCCAAACCTGAACAATGAAATAGAAAATCAAATACAAGAGGCTTACAGGACACCAAATACACAAAATTACAACGGAGCCATACCAAAGCACAGTATAATGAAAATACCTCACATACAAATTAAAGATAGCATTTTAAAGGCTGTAAGAGAAAAGCATCAGATTACTCATAAGGGGAAACCAATATGGATATCAGGAGATTTCTCAGCCCAGACCCTAAAAGCAAGAAGGGCCTGAAACAAAATATTTCAAGCTCTGAAAGAAAATGGATGCCACCCAAGAATCCTACACCCAGCAAAATTTACCTCCAGATTTGATGGTGAAATAAAATCTTTCCAAAATAAACTAAACTTAAAAGAATTTACAAATAGAAAGCCTACACTATAGAATATTCTCAGCAAAATATTCCATGAGGAGGAAATGAAAAACAACAATGTAAGTCATCAAAGGGAGGAATTACCCCAAAGGAAAAGCCAATCAAAGGAGAAACCAAGTCAAGTTAAAAACCAAAAATAAGCCAAATTTCCAGGAATACAAATCATATCACAATAATAACCCTGAGTATTAATGGCCTAAATTCATTAATCAAAAGACATAGACTAGCAGATTGGATTAAAAAGAAAAACCCAACAATATGCTGCCTTCCAAAGACTCATCTCAGAGAAAAGGACATCCACAAACTAAAGGTGAAAGGATGGGAAAAAACCTACCATGCACATGGACTCAGTAAAAAGCAGGGGTTTCCATCCTTATATCAGATAAAGTGAACTTCAAGTCAAAATTAGTCACAAGGGGTAAAGAAGGACATTTCATACTGCTTAAAGGAATCATAAATCAAGAAGACATAACAATTTAAAAAGTTCATGCCCAGCCAGGCGCAGTGGCACATGCATGCAATCCCAGCACTTGGGAGGCTGAGGCAGGAGGACTGTGAGTTTAAACCCAGCCTCAACAACTTAGCGAGGGCCTAAGCAACTCAGTGAGACCCTGTCTCTAAATAAAATACAAAATAGGGCTGGGGAGGTGGCTCAGTGGTCAAGTGCCCCTGGGTTCAATCGCCAGTACCAAAAAAAAAAAGAATTTCCTAAAATGTTCATGCCCCCCAAAATGGAGCATCTATGTACATCAAACAAACTGTTTTAAATTTTAAGACTCAAATAAACCAAAACACAATAATACTGGGTGACTTAAACATACCACTCTCACCACTGAATATATCCTCCAAACAAAAATGGAACAAAGAAATTATAGAACTAAATAATACAATCAATGATATAGACTTAACAGACATATACAGAATATTTCATCTATCATCAAGCAAATATACTTTCTTCTGAGCAGCTCATGGATCCTTCTCCAAAATAGACCATATGTATGCCACAAAGAAGCCATTAGTAAATACAAAAAAATAAAGATACTACCTTGTATTCTATTAGACCACAATGGAATGCAATTGGAAATCAATGATATAATAAAAAACAAAAACTACTCCTACACCTGGAGACTAAATAATATGCTACTGAATGATGCAATGATAACAGAAGGCATCAGGGAGGAGATAAAAAAATTCTTAGAGGGCTGGGGATATAGCTCAGTTGGTAGAGTGCCTGCTTTGCAAGCACAAGACCCTGGGTTCAAATCCCCAGCACTGCAAAAATAAATAAATAAATAAATAAATAAATAAATAAATAAATAAATA